>MU665471.1:110031-145687 GCA_026770625.1 Nicotiana glauca
GAAAAGCTTAAAGTTGAGGTCAAAGAACATCGCTTCAGTGAAGGTCCAGTGGCGGGGTCAGCCGACCGAGGAGGCGACTTGGGAGACCGAGCAGGGTATGCGTAGCCAGTAACCTCATCTTTTTGCTACTTCAGGTATGTTTTCTATGCTCGTTCGAGGACGAACGAATGTTTAAGTGTAGGAGGATGTAACGACCCAACCAGTCATTTTTGGAATTTATGCCCCGATCCCCCATTTCTGTTTTTCCCTAAGTTCATTTCTGCTATTTTGGTTTGCCGGGACGTTCGGTATTAGGATTTGGAGTATTTTGGGACACTTAGTCCTTAAATGAGAGCTTCAGAGGTGAAAAATAGTCCGTATTTGGAGCAGTGTGAAAACGACCTCGGGATGGAAATCTGATGGTTCTGTTAGCTCCGTTAGGTGATTTCTGGGTTGGGAGCACGTTCGGAATGTAATTTAGAGGTCCATAGCTCATTTAGGCTTGAAATGCCGAAGTTTGAATTTTTGAAGTTCCGGTCCGATAGTGAATATTTTATCCGAGGGTCGGTTTGGGATTCTGGAAGTTGCTGTAGCTTCGTCATGTCATTTTGGATATGCGTGCAAAATTTCAGGTCATTCGGACAAGGTTCGGATAGGTTTTTGATCGAAAGTGTGTTTGGTTAGAAATTTAAGTTCATAGGCTTGAATCTTGGCTTAAATCGTGTTTCCGGCGTTGTTTTGGGTGATTTAAGGATTTGTACAAGTTTGAATAATGATATGGGATATGTCTGTAGGTTTGGTTGAGGTCCCAGGAGCCTCGGGCGTGTTTCGGATGCCCAACGGGTTGTTTTTGGAACTTGTTGAATTGTTGAACTGCTGGTATCTGGTATCCTTCTATGCGATCGCACCCTTCCATTCGCGATCACATAGAGTAATTCTGGAGGGGCAAAATTCCTTCATTGCGATCGCATAATTCAGCTCCACGATCGCGAAGCACTGGGTCCTCCTCTTACGCGAACGCATTAGCCTTGTCGAGATCGCCTAGGGCTAATTTCTCCTCTTACGCGATCGCATAGCCTCCTGTCGCGATCGCATAGACCAACTTCAGGATACACGGGGCTGAAGTAGCAAAGGCAATTACGCAAAACTTCAGCATTCTAGTAACCGACCCTGAAGTTTAGCTCTAGAGCTGAAGTTTTTGTTTTAAAACTGGCGAAGTTTTTGTGTTGTAACTGGAAACTTCAGCTCTAGAGCTGAAGTTTTTGTGTTGTAACTGGGAAACTTCAGCTCTAGAGCTGAAATTTTTGTGTTGTAACCGGGAAACTTCAGCTCTAATCTAGCTTGATATTTCTAAGCTAGCTTCAAATGATATTTCGTTAGAACGCCACTATAATTTTGGTGATTCTCGTTGAGATTTTTAGTCATAAAGTATTTATTGCTTATGAGTAATTTATCTGGTAGTAGTAGCCTGTTGCAGTTTGCTAGAAACCATCCAACTCATTGTTTCTCATTATCATATATCACAATTTTGTCCAGTAGAGCAATATCTGTAGAAGAAAAAAATATCAAAAAGAGAAAGATTAAATGCATAAAGAACTTGGATACCAACTCTTATCAAAATCTAGTTCCCCTTTAGTATTTATGCAGATAAAGAACTGTATTTTCTCTTCACTTTGTTAATACTACTATTCCTTCGTTATTTATAAATATTAAAACACAACCTTGCTTTCTTCTGGTGAGGTACTGAAGGGGAGGAGGAAGGGAGCTGAAATTGTTTAAAAAGTGGGTATAAGTTAAAAGTTAAAAAAAATGGTTATAGGTTAAATGAGGGCGACCAAATAGGGCGACCCGTACAATTTTTACCTTCTAAAGGGCTGCTATTTAGAAATTAGCCAACGCATCCTGAATTTTACTTTTGCAGTTCAATTTCTCCGGACAACAATATTCTGAATTGTGCTGAAGAATTTTAGTTTAAAATTTCAAAACAAAATAAGTATTGGCAAATTCCTAAATAGCATCCATGAGAATGACTATTTGTGTACTTGCCCTTATAATGGTCGTCTTTTGGAGGCAAAATGCACAATTAGCCATTTTTAGGGAATTTTTCTTATATATACTATAATAGAAACTTATTTACCAACTTTATTAAGATTTTGTAGTTTTCATAAAATATATAAATTTTACTTAAAAATTGTATATGTTCCCCCCTTAAAAGGCTCTCACCCCCATTAATAATGCCTTTAATTAAGGGATTTAATTATATCTTTCCTTTTTTTTGCTTTTCTCCTCATCCCTTGTATCCTAATTTCTTCAGTAGATCTCCCTTTCTCTCTCTTCGATAGTTGTACGTCTTCAATAAGAAGCCGGTAATTTTGCTTCATTATTGAATGGTTTTGGTTGGAACAATCCAATATTGGGTATAACATCATAAAGCGAAATTCTATGTACCTATTATCCTTAAAATATTAAGAAAGTGATCCTTAATCTAACAAATCCAATAACACGAGATTGCTTTCTAGAGTAGCAACAAAAAAACCTTTTTGTGCAGTTACAAATCTATACACACAAAAATGTCAGCGATATAACAAATATTCATATGCTAACCAAGTTTCTTCAATAATTCAAATATCCTTAAACTCTAGCAAAACTATTATTAATAGGATGATGGCTCGTACAAATTCAAATGTGAAATTGGACACAAACTTACAATTGCTCATGGCCATATACAATTAATATAAAATTATCATATATTTGATATACAATTTCGGCAACAATTATGATATAAATATAATTATGATACAATCGTGATACAATTCTGGTCTTCATCTTCTTCAGTTTCAATCACAACTCTAAACTTAAAGTCTGACACAATAATTGTATTAGTATTGTATCAGGTATTGTTTTAGGTATTGATGTAACATATACAACTTTGATATGATTGTGATATAATTATAAAAATAATTTAGTATAATTATAATACAATTATCATGCAATCGTAATACAATTCTAAAATTTTTTTTTCTTCTTTGAGTTTCAATATAATTTTACCTAAAACGAATTATAAAGTTAACCAATCTCTCTCAAAATTGATATATAAATTCTAAAGTATATTCTCAATTGTTTTCAAGAACCCCCTATTCAAAACAAATCATAATTTCATAAAACCCCAATATTGATACAATTGTGATACAATTATCATACAATCATGATACAGTTCTGAAATTTTTTCTTTTTTCGAGTTTCAATCTGAAATTTTATCTAAACAAATATAAACTTAACCAATCTCCCTCAAAATTGAGATATAAACTTCAAGGTATATTTTCAATCGTTTGCAAGAACATACAATCTAAACAAATCACGAATACGTAAAATCCAAATATTGAATTCAAGGCTTTTTAATAGTTATCAACGGAGAATACTTTATTGCTACATTTTTAGAAATAATGTTCATGGAATTGTATGAAGAGGGAGAGATTTGGGTTGATTTGTATGGAAGATAAAAAAAAATTTAAAATCTTTTTGAAAATGAGATGAAAACGTCTGAATTTGTATTATAAACTTCAAGTATGAAGTAAGCCTTTGCATAGCCCAACTTCAATTATCCCAATTTTAAACTCGAAAGTCTACAAAAAAAAGTAGCAGCAACATGTTCAATTTGATAGTATTTGTCAAAACTAATTAAATTTCAAATAATTTAAAAAATTAATGATGTTTTAAAGAGTGGTATAAGAAGCTATGTGGTATCATTTTCACGCCCTGTTGAGGGTATAGGATTTTTGGGAGGACTCTAGTTTTCACTAGTGAAAAACAAGCAAAAAGATCATGTGTGAAACAAATTGGAAAAACTTTATTTTATGCTCAAAGCACAAAGGTAATTGGTTTTTAAGCAGCATGGTCAAAAAATTATTTTTAATGTAATTAAACTATCTTTTAATTAACCATGATGATTTGTTTTCTACTATTGTTTGGTATGGTTGGAAGGAATATACATGTATAAGGTCAAAATCATATGCCTCCGATCTATGGGCTCGAGGGGTCATTTTTAGCCCGAGTTCGGGCAAGGTCGAGTTCGAGCTTGTGGGACCAGATCCGAGCTCAAGGACAGAGTGCAATGCCCGAAGACTGAAGCACGACATGCACCGAGGCCGAGTATGCTCGATCTCGAAATTGTACTGTTGAGAATTTGTAACAGAATTAGCTAGATTCCTACCGCGCCCCCAAGATCGTGGCGCAAATCCCGGGATATGATTGTATGATTCTGTACTAGGCGGTTAGACAGTTGTGTCAAGAATATTCCCTACTGTAAATAGAAATATTCCTTATTTAGGGTTCCCATATTATATAAAGGGGACCTCAATCATTTGTAACATGATCTTACCACTGAGCAAAGAATATACTCTCTACCTTTTTTGTCTCCTGTTCATCAGCATTGTCCATTAGCTCTATTGTTCTTACTTTACTTTTATATTTAATTTGTCTTATTATTCTAAGCCTACCTCGAGGTCACTGAGCTCGAGGTCACTGTTGCTGAGAAACATTGGTTTGAATCACTTTTCTTTTTTATCTTTACTTCTTATTTATTGATTATTAATTGGTATTGAACAAAATCACATATCTTTAAAACCACAAATCAAATTTAATTGTTACTCGTATTTTCGAGGTAAACAGTTTGGCGCCCACCGTAGGGCTAAAGAAAATAGTGATTATTTCTTTACTGATTCTCGTTGCACATGTTATTTTTACATTTTTTCTTGTCAAATTTTTTTATTCTCAAGCTGAAACATGTCTAGCACACAAAATGTACCTATTCATGACAATAAAGGTTTTGGAGTAAACAACAATATAGGGGTCGGTGTACCACTAGTAAACCCTAGGAAAGTGCCAAACATGGAACCAGTTGATGTTAGTTCTCATATTTCTCTAAACGTGGATTTAGGCACAGACCCCAGAGAGAGTGTATGTAGGGAAGCCCGACCTGGTGGTCAAGGAACACAAGGCGTGGGTGACGGAGGAATCAACGTCCAAATGATATTCGAAATACTGCAAGCTCAACAGATCGCCATTGCTCAACTTCAAAGTCAAAATAAGACTCGAGTGCAACTGAACATGAAAACAATCGACATACTAAGCCGATATCGAAAAGATCAAATGATAATGGCTCGGGGACTGACCCCGAAATTATGAGGATGCTCGAGAAACTCTCCAGGAGAATCGAGTCCGGGGGAAAAAAGATTGAGGATTATGACAAAAAAGTGAAAGCATATAACTCCCGTGTTGATTAAATCCCAGGGGCACCACCGATATTGGAAGGGCTGGATTCTAAAAAGTTCGTGCAAAGACCTTTTCCCCCTAGTGCATCTCCGAAGCCAATCCCTAAGAGGTTTCGTATGCCCGATATTCTCAAGTATAACGGGACGACCGATCCGAATGAACAGGTCACCTCGCATACGTGCACCATCAAGGGAAACAATTTAGGAGATGATGAAATTAAATCCGTACTATTGAAAAAATTTTGAAAGACTCTATCGAAGGGTGCCTTAATTTGGTATCATAACTTATCCCCTAATTCTATTGATTCGTATGCTATGCTTGCAGATTCTTTTGTAAAGGCACATGCCGGACTGCCGGAGCCCTCAAAATTGCAATAAGGAAATCCAACCTTTTTAAGTTAAGGATGAAAGATAACGAGATGCTCGGGAAATTTATGTCTCGGTTCCAAACGGATAGAATGGATTTACCCCCGGTCTCCGATGACTGGGCTGTTCAAGCTTTCGCTCAAGGTCTCAATCATCGGAGTTCTATAGCTTCACAGTAGTTGAAGCAAAGTTTAATCGAATATCCGGTTGTCACTTGGGTCGATGTACACAATCGGTATCAATCGAAGATTAGGGTCAAGAATGATTAACTGGGGACTCCTTCGGGACCCATTTATTCTAAAAGGCCCATGGATAGGGTCAAAAGGGACGTTGATCGAGAGTCGAGGTTGAGTAGAGATCGTTATCAACCGTACAACAGAGATCGTAGAAGCATTGGATTTGGGCGAAGCTTCGCACGAAAGGATTGAGGTCAAAATTCACAGGGACTCGACGCCGAGGAAGATCACATCCACTATCTGAAATTCGAATAAAGGTACGGCCCCATCTTTTCTATTTTTTTACTAACACCTGTAGGTTATTGGTGAGGATCAACAGGAAGCTATGGGTTTTAAAGCACACGTTGTACTCTTTTTCCCTTAGACCGGGTTTTATCCCAAATGGGTTTTTCTGGAAAGATTTTTAACGAGGCTACTATTGATCGTGCTAACTTAGAGCAAGTCAACAGTATCCGAAACTCCCTACAATAAGCTTCGAGTATCGGGGGGCATTACCCTCGATTGACTACTTTGTGGCAAGTGGATTACTTCATGATGATGGGGCCTCGAAAGGAAAATATTGTAAGGGTCAAACGGTCAGATGAAACGCACCCATAGGTTACTCGAGCCCCAAACATCAAACATGCACTCATGTATAATCACCCATTAAGAGAAGTATTTTTCCTTGATATCTCATGCCTTTAGAGAAATTTCATATTTTCTACTCTTGATGTATTATGTAAACAGGCTTAAGGGCCGATCACGACAGAATTTTGAACAAACGACCCCATGCTCCAGGATTGCCGTCCCAAAAGCAAATGGAATCAAACTGCTAACATTTATAAGACCTTAAAAGCAATCCTTAACTTTACGGGCCACGGCCACTCCACCCGGGGGTTGACATTTTGGGCAAGCTCGAAGTGAAACAGAAGATAAGCCCAAAGGGCAAGTTCCAAACTAAAAAGGCTACGACCAGATTAACGCGGATTGGAGACACTCGAAATTCGCAACAGAAAGCCCAAGGGCTATCTGAACCTAAACGGAAGCATATCTCGAGCACTCGAGGACTACTACCTGAGCTATCTAAACAATAAAACCTCAAGAGGCACCCCCGATATACAAGCCAAGGCCATCACATTCAGGGATTAACATTTCGAACAAGTTCGAAATGTTATCGGGAAACAAGTCTAAAAGACATAAAAGACTACGATCATATAAAAAGGCTACGACCGAAATAATGCGGCTCAGAGATGTCCGATTTCTGTCATAAATTAAAGGCCTTCAAATACTTCAAAAAACCGATTAAACTCGGCTACCCTTGGCATAAGCAAAAAGGGTCTCCATAAAATTAGCCCTCGAATAATTTAAAGGCTTCGATAATATCAATTTTTGAAAAAGCCTCAAGAGTTATTCGATTACCATTACACAAATAAGTTAAAAATAAGGTTCCGATATGTCGAACCCTCGAAAAACCCAATGGGTACAAAAGATATATGCTAAGGCATATAAAAGTTTTCACTAAGTCTTTTAGCCAAAACGAGGAAACAATTATAGCCACTTTAGAGGCCGAATCATCCCGATTTAAAGAGCCTAAGGGCTGATATATAAGAGCCGTAGGGACAACCAAAAGAGCTTAAGGGCCAATCTAAAAGAGCCTAAGGGCTAACTTTATTTGGAGTTCGAGCAAACACTCACTCAACTACTAAGCCTAAGGACTATCCGAGTTCAAGCAAATTCTCACTCGAGCTTCTATAAAGCCTAAGGGCTAACTTTATTTCGAGTTCAAGAAAACACACACTCGATTACTAAGCCCAAAGTTCGAGCAAATTCCCACTTGGGGACTATCTATAAAGCCTAAAGGCTAACTTTATTTCGAGTTCGAGCAAAACAGTCACTCGAATAATAAGACCAAGGGCTACCCAAGTTCGAGAAAATTCTCACTCGTGGACTATCTATAAAGCCTAAAGGCTAACCTTATTTTGAGTTTGAGCAAACGTTCACTCGACTACTAAGCCCAAGGGCTACCCGAGTTCGAGCATCTTATCACTGGGGACTATCTATAAAGCCTAAGGGATAACTTTATTTCGAGTTTGACCAAACACTCACTTGAATACTAAGACCAAGGGATACCCGAGTTTGAGCAAATTCTCACTTAGGGACTATCTATAAATCCTAAGGGCTAACTTTATTTTGAGTTCGAGAAAACTCTCACTCGACTACTAATCCCAAGGGCTACCCAAGTTCGAGTAAATTCTCACTCGGGGACTATATATAAAACCTAAGGGATAACTTTATTTTGAGTTCGAGCAAACACTCACACAAATACTGAGCCCAAGGGCTACTTGAGTTCAAGCAAATTCTCACTCAGGGACTGTCTATAAAGCCTAAGGGCTAACTTTATTTCGAGTTCGAGCAAAAGCTCACTCGACTACTAAGCCCAAGGGCTACCTAAGTTCGAATAAATTCTCATTTGGGGACTCTCTATAAACGCCTAGAGGCTAACTTTACTTCGTGTTCGAGAAAATACTCACTCGACTATAAAGCCCAAGGGCTATCTTTCATTTTAAGTCCAAAGCATATACCCACTCAACCATCAAGCCCAAGGGCTTCCTTACCTCATCGACTGTTTAGTCTAAGAGCTACTCAAAATCAAGTTCAAATGATCATTCAGGGTCTATTGATTAGGAATGGTCGATGGCTGTACTTATTTTTGTCTATTACCATCTCAAGTCTGTGAACATTCAAAAGGAATTTTATGCTAAGACACTCCGACCCGCACAAAGGAGTAACAGATTCCGGAACCATGGAAGGATAAAAGTTTTGTATAAACCTATTTACAAGAGCTATAGGTCATGATCAAGAATGACTCATAAGGGTCGATCAACCTGAAAAGCAAAGAATCACAAAGAATACGAAACCTAAACAGCACGATCTTTATCGGCAGAAGCGTCTTCACCCTCAGAATCTTCGCCACCACCGGATTTGCTAGAGTTCTCGGAGTCGCCCTCGGGAAGGGCCAGCTTCCAAACTTTTGTTTCCTTAGTCGCTTACACCACTGATGATGTCGTAAAAAATTGGGGTAATGATCAAGGAATCAATTCATTTCTTATCGTTCTACTCTAAGAAACGCAGGGATTATCTGTATACTGTCGAAATCGTATGCCTCCGATCTATGGGCTCGAATGATCATTTTGAGCCCCAGTTCAAACAAGGTCCAGTTCGAGCTCGAGGGACCAGATATGAGATCGAGGACAGAGTACAATGCCCGAAGACTGAAGCATAACGTACATCGAGGCCGAGTATGCTCGATATCAAAATTGTAGTTGAGGATTTGTAACAGAATGAGCTAGATTCCTGCCACGCCCCTAAGATCGTGGCGCAAATCCATACTAGGCGGTTAGACACTTGTATCAAGAATATTCCCTACTGCAAATAGAAATATTTCTTATTTAGGGTTCCCCTATTATATAAAGGGGACCCCAATCATTTGTAACATGATCTTATCACTGAGCAAAGAATATACTCTCTACCTTTTTCACCTATTGTTCATTAGCATTGTCCTTTAGCTCTATTTTTTTTCTTACTTTACTTTTATTATTTAATTATTCTTATTATTCCAAGCCAACCTCGAGGTCACTGAGCTCGAGGTCACTGCTACCGAGTAACATTGGTTTGATTCACTTTTCTCTTTTGTCTTTACTTCTTATTTCTTGATTATTAATTAGTATTGAACTAAATCACATATTTTTAGAGCCACAACTCAAATTTAATTGTTTCTCGTATTTTTGAGGTAAACATACAAACAATATATCTCATAATTTTAAATCTAATTTTCAACCAATTAAAAATGTTGACATAGAGGGGATAAGGGGATACGCCTCCACTTTTAATTACTCTTCTCTTATATTACTTATTTTCTTTACCCAGAAAGGAGAATGACTTGAATACTTTCACTTTCACTCCCACTCTTCTAGGTTGGAGTAGATAAAAACCATGAAACGCTAGAAGGCAATTTCAAATTGATTCGGGAAAAAATATAATCAAAAAGTTAGATTGTTGAGAATTGTGGGTCCCGCCTATTTAATTGTACTATAGTTAGGAAGATAGTTAGTTATGACTACTTAGTGGATTAGCAGTTGAGTTAGTACCTAACTTTTATAAATAGTAGTACTTGCACATATAAACGTAGTAGTTGTACATATCTCATTTGCAGTAAATTGAGTAACTGCTTTTCTTTTTCATCTCATTCTCTGCTTCTTCTGTTTTATCTCCACCATAGCCAGAGCTCCTTAACATCGTATCAGAGCTCGGTTAAACGAGTATTGCAACTCAGCTGTGACGGAGCACTTATTCTTATCCTTACTATCTGTGAGCACCTAATTTTTGACTATATTTGAGTTTTTATCACTTTTTAATATGTAAATATATTTTAAAGTTTAACCAACTTATTTTAGCTTTTGTTTCACCTTTTTATAAATAGAAAATCAATAAAAATAGTCATGTTTTTAAATATTAATTTTATTTTCATTTTACAAAGAAAGAAAAATTCACAAAAATATGCCTTGTATTTTAGTAGTTCTAAGGAATAGTATTTTTCTCTATTCTTCATACATTAAAAAACAAAAAAAAAAAGAGAAATAATAAAAATCAAGAAAATAAGGATAAAAAAATTCACGCCATCTCACTACAAAAGGATAGAAGTTTATTACCAAAAAATTTTCAAAAGATTCTTCCACCGTCAGATTTTTATAAATTTTGATCTCTATCCAACTGCACACACTCCTCCCATGACCAAGCCTAACTTGTTCCCCAGTTCATCTTACCCGCAGTATAAAAAGGACACAAAGAATCACAGAGAAAGCTAGCTGCTCTAAAAGAAAAAGAGCATCTGAAGATCTAATCTGAGAAAAGATCCGCCCACCCCTTCAAAATTCCATCATCTCTTCCGCCCACCCCTTTAAAATTCCATCATCTCTTTATCTGAACTTAAGGAATATAGCCGCACCTCCAAGCCAAAACAGAGCAGCTTGAGACTTCTTCCTAAAACCTCACCAATAAAACAACCATGAACAACCTAAAAGATGCCTCGAATTGCAGCAAATCACCTCAGAAAAAACCAGCAAACTTCAGCTTTCAAAACCATTGAAGAAAGCGCAAAAACGGGCTGGAACCCAACACCAAATCCATCAAAAATAGCCATTAGCACCACTTGAAATGGCCCTAAACCAGCCGCAAAAAATCAACCAAATGTCCGCAGCTCAAATCGCTGCCAATTTTGCCGCGAAATAGTCCGAAAACACCCCCTAAAACCGGCGAACTTGAAGGTTATCGGCGAGATTCTGTTCAAGGTTGACGGTGTTGGTTTCGTATTCCACTCACTTCATAGATGATTTGGCTGTACAAATTCCCTTATCAATACATCAGAAGGTTTTGAGGTTCCTTCTTAACCATATCTTTTTTGTTTGATTTCAAATGTCTATAGTAATTCCTTTAATTGTACGTTATTGTTTTGGAATTTCTTTGGTAGAGAAAGGGGAATTAGTAAATTCAGAAGGTCTTGGTTTGTTAGAAGTGATTTATGCGTGCGTGTAAGAGCATTTGTCACATTTTTTCTTACTTCTTAAACTGCTAATTTGAAGATTATATATGATATGATATATGTCGTATTAATATCAATAAATCAAGTAGGCACTCACTCCGTTGCGCATCTGAATAGCTAGATTTTAAGCCAATTGCAAAGCTTCTTGTCAAGGTCCATGTATTTAAACATGGTATATTGTATTCGCTTTATTCACAAATAACTTCATAAATCACGGCCTTCACAATAATCTCAAAATTAGTTTATGAAAAAATATTCTTAATAATAGCTAGTATGCTTTAGGTGCGTATTAATAAATTATCATAGTTATGCACACGCTCGCGTGACATAATTATGATTTTCGAAATAATTCGAGGTACGCGTTCGCGCGACTTTGGCCAAATAATTTTGATAATTAATAAAGCGTGATTAATTGTGTACACGTACACGTGACATGATTCTTGACGCACCAAATAAAAAGAGTACATGTACGCCTGACTCATTTCAAGGTAATTCCATAATAACGAATAATCAAGCAACTAAAAGCGATAAAAGGTAAAAATGTACGTAGGTTCTAGAATGCATAATTGAACAATTTAAGCCAAGTATGATTAAAAGCGACCATGTTAAAATCATGAAATCTGGAAATAGATAACATCTTCTCCCGGGTTCATAAAATTCCATACCCGGTCTTCTAGTTTCGCAAACTTTTAAAATGAAGTCAATTTTACTCGATTTGATATTCAAAATAAACTGGTGACTTGAGACACCATAAATATTTCAAGCGGCGATACTGAATAAATAAAATAAGCCAATTTCGAATAATGTCACTTAAATTGGAAAAACTCCCTATCCCCTCGGGAAAAAGGAGGTGTGACAGCTTTGGTGACTCTACTGAAAAAAAAAACAGAATTTCTAGTTCATGGTTCAAAATTCGAGCTTGTTAATTTAATATGCACTTGGCTTTATTGTTTGTTGAAATTACTGCGTTTGTGGTCCTAATGTGCTAATTGCCACTTATTTATCGCTTTGTTATTGTTTGAACCGTATTAAACTGTCTTCTTATGCCTCCTTTCTCAGTCTTCTAAAAATATGGTGCACACGTATGCGTGGCCCACTTTTCTGTTATAGGTCGTACCAAATAGAACGAGGCTGGATCAGCAACTAAGCCGGGTAGACTTTCGTGCTTCTGGTACATTGCCCCTACCTCAACTCGAGTTGTCCGCTTGGGTAAGTTAGGGCCAAAAATACTTACCTCAGTTTTAAACCTAGAATAACATAGCCTCATGCCGGATCCCTAGTGTTGATACCCAATTTTCCCAAAATATTTTAAAATTGCATATATGCTTTCAAAATCATGCATTAATAGTAATTGATATTTTTCCATAATTTTTCTATATTTTTATTAATTTATCCAGTATTTAATTTCCAATAAATAATTACAAAATGGCACAAATGATTTCCAAAGAATTTGTTGATTTAATTTATTATTCATGGTCCTATTTAAATCAAATTATTTTATAATTAGCCAAATTGACATCTTTTGACTATAATTGCAATAACTTTTCAATTATAGCCCAATCATATAATTTTATACCATCTTTACCTAAAATTTAGTCATTTGTATTTTACAATACTAGATAATTATTTTAAATTATTTTCTATGCATGAAATTTATTTTAATTAATTTAATTGGATATTTAATAAATAGCCTACTTTTATTTCAATTCTAGTCTAATTAAACCATACCCCAAACCCAATTAAATCAGCCCAAACATCCCAGGCCTAGTCCATTAATCCCCGACCCAATTTCTTGTTTAATCTGGACAGTTAATCAATTTTGATCAACGGACCAGATACACCCATACCGTAATTAACCTAAAAGGCTACCCCCCCAAACCCTCATTCCCACTCTCTCATTCTCTCTTCTGCTCCGCCGTTACATCCTCTCATCTCTCTCAAGCTCTTTGTGTGCCAAACCCTACTCTCCTCTCACTGGCCGTTGGCTTTCCAGTAACAATGATGGTTCTACCACCACCCCTAGCCTCCATGGCTCCTCCCATGCCGGATTATTGCTACCCTAAGGTTCTCAAAGGACCAACGTCTGTTCAACTCACACCTATGGTCTAATTCTGGCCGTTCTTAGGCCACCCTTGGCCTGTCCGAGTAATATCTTTCTTTTTCCGGCTAGATCTATGGCTTCTAAGACGGAATCTATCTATATCTGGATTATCTCTCTCTGAAACCCTAACTTTAGCTCTTGCTTTCTTAGATCTGTAATGAATCTAATAGTTTTCTGAGTTATTTTTACTGTTTTCTTAAGAATCACACCGATTTTTCAAAAATGCCCTTTCATCTTCAAATTAGGGTTTCTTAACCCTTTTTCAAAATGAATTTAACTCTGATTTTTTGGTATTGTTCTATGATTCGTACTATGTTTAAACTATTATTTAAGTTTTTCCCTTTTATTTGATTTATCATGTTGAAAACCCTAGTTCTTGGTCTTAATACTGGGTTCTGAGTCTGTATTTGATGATTTATTTTTTTAATCTATATGCGTGCTTGTTTGTCATGAACGTTCTGAATTTATATTATTTTACCCTATTATGCTAATTAGGGTTTCTGATTTTTGCTTCTTGCGCCTATATTATGTTTATTCTGTTAATTTCTCTAATCAGTACTGTGTTCTATGCGAATCTCTGATTTTGTGTGATTTTTACCCTACTGTGCTATTAGGGTTTTTGATATTTTGCCTCTTCTTACCTATTATGTGTTTATTCCGCTTGTTCATAGATATTTATGGTAATTTCTCCTAAATCAGTACTATTGTCCATTGGAATCCTTGATTCCCTGTGATTGATATCCTTCACTAATTTCTTGTGATATTCTCTACTCATTTTCAACCTCTAAGTTATTTTTCTTGCCTTATTTTATGGCCAACTATGTTGTCAACTAATTCTTATGTTATTTTCTTAATTGGAATATTATGTACTTAGCCTTAATTACATGTTCTATACTTGCACTATGCCAAAATTATTTCCTTATGTGTCGTATTCCAGTCTTATATGATCTCCTTCCTTATTTATCTTTACCGTTTGAAGTTAACTCCCTTAATTAAGGGAGTACATATTCTGATTTTATACTAATTGATACCTAGTTCCATAATTACTGCATGACTTTGATTCTTACCTTATTATTCTACCTAGTATCAAACTATATATACATATTCTCTCTCATTAACAAAAACACGCAAACACATTGGTTCAAAAACTCTCTCACACTTTAAAAGCTTTCTGCTTTCTTTCTTTGTTACTTGCTACTATTCTGAATTAGCCGGCTGGAAGCCAAACTGATTAGGGCCCCTGCTTTTGAGCTCAAAAAATGAATCTGCATGTCTCTTGTGTTCTGATATTCACCTAGACATCATGTCTTAGGATCCTGTTTAATAATACTGCCCTTGTTTGTGTTTGAGTCGCGCTGTTTACATGCATTATATGCGGAGGTAAACCTGAGCCTCTTATTTTCTCCTTCCTGCTTTTATTCGCTAAAGTCATATATGTTCTTACTTGTCGCCTTAGTATTTTATCCTTTAAACCTTAGGGGTCTGTCTAGAACCTCCTATAGATAGAGGTCCTAATTTCCTCCAGGACTATTAAGAAGGGACGGGTAACAACACACATAGAGATCACTAAATAACATTCACTTAATAACCTCTAACGGGTGGGAAGGGTAGATATGGATATGATGACTACGCGTTAATACCCCGTGTAGCCTCTCATTGAGGAGTGTTAACCGGGAATTGCATGGGGTGATCCTGTAGGCTAACCAACCTAGGACCCCTCTTTCCCAAATTCCCTTTGTCTAAAACTTTACTTTTTTTAATATGTACATAATTTGTTCAAAGCCTTTTTCTTATTATTTGAGTCATACAATGTCTAACATGCTTTATTTTCAATTATGTGTTTCAACTACTTATTTGTTAAAGGACTAATTCATAAGTATAAGTTCGGCCGGGACCCACCATTGTGAACCGAGAGGGGTGCCTAACACCTTTCCCTCAAGGTTATTTTGAGCTCTTATCCTAAATCTTTGGTAATGCAAACCAGTCTAAAAGTTAATCGTTCTAGGTGCCCTAACGCACCATAATCCGTTAGGTGGTGACTCTTTAAATAACTGAATCCCAAAGGAAAATAATTCGACCCCTCATGGAATGTCGAAACCTGAACTTTCTCCGCGAGGAGGAAAAAAGGGGGCGGGACAACTAGTACGAACATTTATTTGCATCATGTGCATTTGACTTTGGGGACTCAACACAGGGGTTGAGTCCATCTAGGACAGGTGTACCCAAAATAAAAGACCATCTTGATGCATCTTACGTGCGATTTGTACATTTATTTGCTTCAGGTTGCATGTTGATCGACTAGGAAAAAAAATAAAGAGAAAAATCAAGAGTGGGGTAGGAAAGAAATTAAGCCCGATTTTGAAAATCATAGACTACTTTCCTTTAATTTCATCTTTAGAAGAATTTCCTAAGAAAATTCAAAAAAAAAAAGATTTTAAACTGAAAGAAATACTTTCCTTCTTTCTGGAGTCTTTCATACGGATAAGGAAATAAAAAAAATCAATCAAAAATCAAAATCCAAAATAGGGGTTTCCTTTATTTTGAAGTATTTTTTCCAAAACAAAAATAAATAAAAAAAAGAATCCAAAAAATAAAAATATTTTCGTTTTTGTTTAGAAATATGTATATTTTTCTTTTACTTTTGAAATTCCCGAAATTTTCATTTAACAGAACTAAAAAGAGAATAAGAAAAGTGACAAGATTAAGAAAAAGAGATATTCCTCGACAATGAAATATTACTTTCATTTGGATTTTTTGATTTTTTGATTTTGATTTTTTTATAATATTTAAGATAGAAGGGTTTTCATCAAAAAGTAAGACAATAAAGTAAAATATCCGGATCATGCTCTGAGATAATTCGGACCCAGAAAGGATAGCAAGGCTGGCTCCCGAAACTCCCGTCTGATGGGGAATTTTCACGCTTGGCGATCATTTTTTAGCTTTTCTTCTTCTCGGCAATGGCTGCAATGGCCTTCAGTGCCGGATCAAGTTCCTTATCTTCATAAATTATTCCGACTACTGGCCCATTGTTGTGAGCAGGCAAGGGATTATTCGTCACATCTGGAGCCTGCACGTCCTGAAAAATGATTCTTTCGGCTCCAATCAGGTCTTCAACTGTCCTCTTGAGGGTCCAACAGTCCTATGTACTGTGTCACATTGCTCCAGAGTGGTATTCACATCTAGCATTAGCTCAGTGCGAGGGGGACTCGGGGTTCGGCTGGTTTGGGGCCCCTAGCTGCAATAGATCTAGCCTGATTAACTTTTGGAACAAGCTCGAGGATGATTCACCAATAGGGGTGAACTGATTCTTCCTTAGACGCTCTCTTGGGCGAGGATTGTACTGGGGAACATTTGGTTGGGGATCATATGGAGCGTGGTAAGGATGGGCATTTCTGGGAGGTGGAGCTCGGTTTTGTGTATGATGTTGTGGCCGCGTACAAAGTTGCACGTTCATCACCGTATGGGGAGCGGTGCCACGACATAAGCAGCATCTTGAAGGAGATAATAGTGTAGTAGGACCGAGGCCATAAGAACCCTACCTTTGAATCTTGTGAAGAAAGGATGGAAAGCCAGATTACCAACAAAACCAACCACCTGAACAGAACCTAGCTAATTTGCACACCCAACAACCTTGTTAGATTTGAGATGCTTAAATGATAGGAAATCGCAAGTTAGGATGCAATGCACCTAAATAGTTAAATGCTTTTATCATGTATTTGAATGGTTGCATGTTTCATCCCGGGCTTAATTAACTGTTTTCACTCTACGCCTTTTTTCTTTTATTTTTGCCTTTCTTCAATCACTCTTGATTTTTTCATTTGGTTTTTGTCGCTCTTTTATTGTGGCACTCTCTTTTTCTCTTTTTGTTCTTGTCATTTATTTATTCTCTCTTTTTCACTCTTTTCTTTCTTTTTCACATAATTTTTCTTTCTCTGTTTTTTTAATTTTATTTTTCACTCAACTAAATTTATGGCCATGACCGAATCCGATGGGGATTGCCTAAATTTCATGACGCCACATAAATTAGATCTCATGTAGTTTAGGGATATTAGGAACAAGGTAAATGAGCTAACTCTTTTTTTTTTAATTTATTCAACATTTTAAAATAGGGAAATCAACCTCAAAAGCTTCATTAATATGACATGCTTGCGGACTTCATGTCCAGATCCTAAAATGCTGTCAGACTTCAAAATAATGAGTCAAGAATCAGAATGCAATAAAGATAAACAAAGAATCGTAACAGCTAAAGGAAAATTGGCTCCAGATTGGAAAGGTCCATACATTGTCACAAGAGTACTGTCGAAAGAGAGTGTTGTACATGGAAAATTCGAAGGAGATATTCCTGAAACAACTCTTAACATAGGTGCAATCAAAAGGTACTTTGCTGGATCCTCTTTATAACATTAATGCTCTCCGGTTGGGATGAAGAAGGCTTTTGCTCTCGCTACCCAAACACTATCAACTATTTGCAGACCCTTTGAGCCGACTTTTCTTTGATTACCCTCTTTGCAACCTAAAAGTGTTACTGAAAAAAAATAGAAAAAATGAAATGAAGAATGAAAAAGAAATGATTAAAAAAGAGAAGAAAAAGAAAGATATAAAAAAAAGAAGAAGGAAGAAAAGACAAAGAAAATGAATTAAAAAAACGAAAAAAGAGAGGAAAAAGGAAAGGAAAGAGAAAGAGAAAATAAAACAAAACACAAAACAAAAGAAAAATAGAAAAATAAAGTTCCTTGAACTATGTTCGACTTGATTCTGAAAGGATACATAGGCAGCCTCTCTCTGGGGTTCAATCAAACCAAAAATAAAAATTTACATTTCCCCAAAGTTGAAACTGGGGCAGAAGTTATAATGATTCAGCGATGGTTCCGCCTGAAAGGTTCCAAAGTAGTGATTGAATCCAAATGCTTTTCATGTCAAAATCCTATTCTAGTCCTTCTGATCAATTGGCAAAGAGGTTCAAAATGAGAGGATACAGTTACTTGGATATGATGCAACCAAATGAGAGAATCTTATTGGTGAAAATCCTCACGGGCACCGTAAGATGATGGTAAGTAGAGAAACTAAAATGAGAGAGTCTTGTTAGTGAAAACTCGCAAAGAGCACTACAAGGCGATGATGAGAAGAGAAATGAGAGAGGCCAGCTCGTGAAAACCCGCAAAGGGCACCACTGATTGAAAAAGAGGATCTCCAGTCACTAATGTGAGCACGTTATTTTTGCCCTAAGCAAATTATTTCCAAAAAATTCAAACAAAATAATTTTTCTTTATTTTTATAATTTTTGTGTATTTTGGTGTCATTTTCTGATATTTGTTGCATTTTGTGTTAATTGGTTGCATAATAATCCATATTAAAAATACAAAAATATGCATTTGCATTAGGAATTTAATTTCACATTTTAGTATTAAGTAGGTATTAATTCATTTTAGAGAAATTTAAAGAAAATCACAAAAAATAGTTCACTTTAGCATTTTATTTTTTAATTGAAAATTGCTACAAAATAGTTATTAAGTAGATTTTAGGCATTAATTAGTTTTAGTTTAATTGTTAGTTTAATCTCACAATTTTATAAAATCAGAAAAAATATATAAAATAATAAGAAAACAAAATTAGGGAATAAAAGAAATAAGAGGAGGCTTTAATCAAATTTGGTCTTGTAAGAAAATTAATTGGGGCCATTTTTGTAACAAGGTCTATGGCACAAACCCTCAAAAACCCCATCAGCCATGCCTAGCCCAAACACGCCCCAAGATTGGCCCAATTAATTCCAACCCAGTCCGGTCCAAATGCCTGAAACGACACCGTTTGGTGTCAAGGAAATCTCAGCCCTTCATATTGATTAATCCAACGACCCTTGATCAATATTGGATTTTAATATTAATGTCTGAAAATATTTCATAAACCCTAGACATTATATAGCCTCCTTGTACACCCCCCTCCCTTCCTGTAATTTCGGTGACCGCCCCACCCTAATTCCGCCCTTCTCCGCCATTCTTCGCCCCATCGCCGCCGGCCGAAAATCGTCGTCGCCGCCGGCCGAAAATCGTCTCCGCCACCAGCGCAACCCTAATCGACTAAAAAATTTCACCCCACACCCTTCTTCACCTCCTCTTTCCAACCATCAAACCCGTTTCCCTCAAATCCCCGTCAATTCTCTCGAATATCAAATCGAAAATACGGTCAAGTCATAAATTAACCCAAACGACTCCAAACTTTCACCAGATAGTCTCCTCATCTTCCTTTCCACAAATATGGGGTTATTTTCCCTCAAATCTCACTAGGCCGCCCAAAATTTTAAATCTACGGTTCGAGGTCGTCAATTTGTTTTAGGGTTTCAAGTGTCCTGTTGGTTTCCAATTATTGTTATATGTCTATTTTGGATAAAATAGATATATAACACTAATTGAAAATTAAAAATTCAAGATTAGCCAAGTTGAAGGCAGAAAATCAGTAAGTTTCCATTCGATTTGGTTTCGATTTTTGTTCAGTACTTGTTTTAGCTTTTAGTTTCATTTTGTTTGATTTGTTAAATCTGTTTTGAATCTGCATTGATACATATTTTAGTGTTTTTAGTTTCTGATTCTTTATTATATGTTCTATTATGATTTTAGGTATTAGTTGGATTCAGGTTTTAATAAATTGTTCTGTTTAATTTACTTAGGTAGATAAATTAAATTCTTATGTCTATTTGCTTTTTGCTTGGAGTTGTTTCAGATTCATTTCAGTTCATAATATTGCTTTAGTTTCAATACTTAGTTGTTTATTAGCTGTTAATTCAATATTAGTGTTAATAAGTTTTAGTTAATTAGTGTTAAAAGCAGTTTGTTTGGATGTAGCTAACTCTAGTTAGTTTTGACCAAGGGTAGGGGGTTTGTTTAGTTAGCTGGGGTTAGTAATTCTAAGGGTTGGTCAGGGGTGTTTTAGGTATCAAAAATGGCATGTTTTTCCAAATTTGTAATTATAGAATGCAAGTAAGGGTACTATAGGCATTTACAATGGCATAAGAATAGGGTAGATGAAGGTAGAACCTTCCAAAACATTCCAAATAGGATCTTAGTGTAAGTTTCTGCATACACCGTGTAAGTTTCTGCATTTGAATTGCAGTAACTTGAATAACAAGTGAAAAATAAAGGGTTGAATAAAAGAAATCTGAAAAGGAAAAAAGTGTGAGTATCTTGTAGAACCTTCTACTCTAGTTTGTGCCTATAAAAAGGCATCACTATGCCTTGAATAACAAGTTTTTTAGTCTCCAAAAAATTCCTCCCAAAACTCTCCTCTCAATTTCAGATTTCAAATTTGAAATTTAAACTTTTCAATATCCAAAAACATTAGAAAATCAACAGAAAAACCAAAAAAAAATTGACTGTTCTATTAGAATTCAAGTAAATTTTGATTTCTAAGGCTGAATTTTATTCTTCTAGTTCCAGTAATTTCAGAGATTCATTAGTTGGATTTTAGAGCTATTTTTGAGTTGGATTGATTGATTTTGGATAAGTTCTGATTTGTTGAAGTTGTTATGAGGTCATTCGAGTAAATTTGGACTAATTGGGTGTACTAGCTTCCTGAGTTATTTCTGGAGTATTTTGGTACTGCTTAGACTACTCTGTCTATCCTGACTGATTTTCAAAATATTCCTGGGCTTCGAATTTGAGTTTGTATTGCTGCTGTTTCTCATCTCTATTGCTGACTTCCTCATCTTACTTTTAATTAAATCTCAGGTACATTTCTGGCCTTTATAGAATATGCCAAGGGTCAATGTGAAGTTAATTTGGAAGTTCAAGCATAAATGATTGTTTGATTCATTTCAGAGCTGTTTATCCCGTCCTTTTTTTTATTTAGTTTAAATGCATATAATAATCATGTAGCTCAGCACTTATATTGCGTATAATGATTAGGTAGTCAAACCTGATTTGTAATTAAACTAGACTATAACAATACTGATTATATTGTTACTTGATTAATCAAAATAGTTTAATTGAAGTTAGTAACATGTTAAGCTGTTAGACAAAATATGAATTAATTGTTCAGTTGTTTCCATTGGATATTGCAAGACATTAGCATGGCTGTGAATTGTGATGTTGTTTCCTTGATATAATCCTGAGGATTGTATAGATAAATTCATAAGTAGTAATTTTCATGTTATTGGATATAAAATCAGAGTTGTAATCATCGTGTGTTGTGAGTATATTTTGATTCCAGGTTTGAGACTTCAGATTTTAAATAAAGTAATCACCTATATCTTCAGTATAAAAGTCAGAAAATATGCAAACAGTTGGATTAACAAATTTCTTTGGTAAATTGAATTGTAATTAGTGTTTGTTTAGTTGAATTCTCATAACTGATAGGGATTTGAGCTTAAAGACGTTCTACTGGTTAAATTAAATTAATAAGCTTGGCCGATTTGATTGACTCTGTCAGGCCCAAACGGTAGCTTGCAGTTACACTTGTCAGCCCAGGCCCGCGATTGGCCTGCCCTTTGGGTACACCTGACTAATAATCTTTTATAGTGACTGCATTCAAGCCCAAAATGGTTAAGGATTGGTGGCCATATAGGTTCATGGATTCAAATGTAATAACTATCAAATGATATTAATTAATTAAGACTTTTCTCTTTATTAAAGACAAATAAATAGAAAATTATAGTAACTTAGGATTGGCCTTTAATAAAAATGAGACGAGCCTCACCAAATAAACACATAAAATGCGGGGCCCTCAATAAATGCTAAAAATATACTTAGACCTCGGGAGGACCGTTTAGTAAATTTCACGGTCTTCTCCAAAGATAATAAACGTGTAGTTGCTTCAGGCACGTATTTTAACAAAATTACCTTCCTAAATACAGGCGCACATTTATGTGACCCAAATCCAAATCTCAACGAAGTTGAAATATGTTGATAATCACGGGTGCACTGGTGCGACGTGGTTCGAAACACATTTTCACGACGTTGCAATTCTTATTATAAAAAATAATAATAAATAATAAAAGCGGACTATTAATAAAGGCACATAGGTTAGAACATGTTTTGAAATCAGATAAAATCAAATACAACAGTTGAGCGACTGTGCTAGAACCACGGAATCCCGGAATGCCTAACACCTTCTCGCGAGTTAACAGAATTCCTTACTCGAATTTCTGGATCGTAGACTGTTAACAGAGTCAATAATTTCCTCGATTCGGGATTCAACCGGTGACTTGGGACACCATAAATCTCCCAAGTGGCGACTCTGAAGCTCTTAATAAACGAATCTCGTTTCGATTGTTCTTTAATTGGAAAAACTCCTTTATGCCCTTCACGGGGTGTAGTAAGCGAAAAAGGAGGTGTGACAGCTCTGGCGAATCTGTTGGGGATACAAACCCAGAACATCGGTTCAGGGTTTGAGAATTCGAGCTCAGAATTATTATTGTATTTGCTTATATCTGATTTTCCTACATATTTCCTACTTAATGTGCTAAATGTATACCGCTTTAATATTATCTGAACTGTATATAAACTGTGCCGAAACCCTTCTCTTCTCACCTTCGGGGATGTGCTTACTGGTTGAGACTCCCTATTCTGTTAGTATCAATACCCTGAAATAAGAAAGAGGCCGGACAAGTTACTAAGCTGGATGATCCCGCGGATCCCCGGTACGTAGCCCCCTCCTCGACTCGAGTTGTCCGCTCGGGTACACAGTCTAGAACACATACCTAGATTTTGAACTTAGAATAACTTGACTTCATGCCAGATCCCTAGTAGGAGCGCTTATTTGCATCATGTGCATATGACTTAGGGGACTCAACACAGGGGTTGGATCCATCTAGGACAGGTAACCAGAAATGAAAAGACCACCATGATGCATTTTACGTGTTGAATTTATTTGTCTCGGACCCGCATGCTGACCGTCTTTTGAACATTGAAAATTTTGTGAAATTAAAAAAAAGAGAAAAGAGAGAAATAACAGTGTAAAAAATTAATTATTTAGTTTTAGAAAAAATCAATGCCCAAATGTTGTCGAAACTCTGCAGAAATTTCAAAAAAATGAAAAAAAAATGGAAATGTTTTGTTTTTTCTTTTACTAAAAGCAAAGGAAAAATATATATAAAAAAAGAGTCTTTATTTTTGGAAGTTGTTCGCAGAAAAAGAAAAAAAAAGAAAAAGAGTCTTTTAGCTGGGAAAAATAGATTGTTTATTTGTTTGTTGAAAATGAAAAAAAAGGAAAAAGGGTCGTTATTTTGTATTGTTTTCAAAAAATAGAAAATAAAAATAGTTGGTCTTGACATGAAAAAATGAAAATGAAAAAAAAGAGTCTTGTTTTTTTTTAAAAAATAATTTTATTTGTTTATGAAATGCAAAAAATTAAAATGAAAAAGAGTCTTGCTTTTGAAAGTAGTTTTGTTATTTTCTTATGAAATGCCAAAAATGAAAATGAAAAAAGAGTCTTGTTTTAAAATAGTTCGTTAATTTTTCCGAACTACGCTGGTTTGATTCTCACCCGATGTGAGATACGTAGGCAACCCTCATCGGGTCCAACCACCCCTTTTGCAAAAAAAAAAAAATAGCCGAAAAATGTCAAATTTTAAATTTTGTTATAAATAAGTCGGGTGATGCCATTCTTGTTTAAAATAAGCCGAAAGTCCTTCAAAGAGATGCCGGAAGGCCGTTTTGCAAGAACAACTACCCTGAGTCAATTTTTTAATAATTGGCGGATACAACCTTAAAATCTTCTCTTTGAAATGCTAAAAGGCCATATCAGAAAAATCAGCCTTTATTTTGGAAATTAGAATTGAAAAATAAAAGTGTATATAATGTCTTTTTCTTTTAGGTCATAAATAAGTGATTAAATCACCTTAATAAATGTGTAGGATGAGCACGACTCAAAATGAACCTTTCTCAATCATGAACTAGATCCCTTTGGAGTTACATCTGTGGTGGAATGATTTAGGAAGCGAAGGGCGAGATGAAGTTAAGAAATATTTGAAAGGGCTTACCGGTTTGCTAGAAATTGTGCCTCGGGGAGATATTATCAGAGCATTAGTGACATGTTGGGACCCGGCACACAATGTGTTCCATTTCTCAGACTTTGAGCTTACTCCAACATTAGAAGAAATGGCCGGGTATATTGGGAAAGATGAGGTTCCTTTAAAAGAAAAATATTTAGTGGCCCCGAAAATTGTAGCCGTGCACAGATTTTTAGACTCCCTAAAGATATGTAGAACGGTTCACAATGCAGATATGGTAAATGGCTTTTGCACCTCACACTTCATATACCATAGATATGGCCATATCGGGGGGTTCAACAACCTAGAAGGCAAGATATGTAGTAATGGAAACCGCCAAAAATGGGAAGAGAATAGGCGTGTCGCTTTCATGGTGGTTTTTCTGGGGCTGGTGATATTTCCAAGGAAAGATGGAAACATTGACATTAAAATAGCCGGGGTCGTCAGTACTCTAATGACTCAAGACAAAAGCACTCTTGCACCTATGATATTAGCCGATATCTTCCTCGCTCTTACAGCCTGTAAAGCCGGGAAAGACTTCTTCGAGGGTTGCAATCTACTGCTAAAAATGTGGATGAACGAGCACCTATGCCATCACCCTCAGTTTTTGAGTTATGGGTCTCCAGAAAAAACATGCATAGAAGAGTTCTACACGAGGATTAAAGGGGACAATTTGCCAGAAGGATTCACGGGTTGGACAACATACTTTCGATTCCTTACTGCTAGTCAAATAGAATGGACTCTTGGATGGCTACATGTTAAGGAAATCATATACATGCCAGCAGTAAGGCCGCATATCCTCTTGATGGGTCTTAAAATCATTCAACCCTATGCCCCATATCGGGTTTTGAGGCAGCTTGAAAGATGCCAGATAGTGCCGAAGGACGGTGATCTTAATACTCAAGTAGTTGAGATTAGTCCTGAAGGACAATTACCTGAAGCAAAAGTCCGCTAGATTTGGAATGAATGTCAATACTTGAAGTCAGACACTTGCGTAAAGGATCTGGCCAAAGGCGAAGTATCGCCCGAGTACTCTGCTTGGTATAGGAGAGAATGTGAGCATGAAAGGCCAGCTAAAAGACCTCATATCCAGGAGTTTATTGAATCATCGAGAGAACATTGGGCTTGGCTAGCCAAAGAGAATGAGTATAGGGCAAAAATAAGCGAGCTAGAAAAACAAGTCCAAAATCTTAAATTTGAAAACAATGTGCAAGCTGCGGCTGATGAGGGCGAGAAAAAGGAATTGGCCAGAGAAAATGAAGCCTTGCGAGCACAAATCCAAAAAATGAAGACATCGGCGGAGAACCCTGTTAGGAATGCCAAAAATGCAAAGCTTATAGACAATCTACGGCAAAAAGTAAATGATTACAGTTTTGACCTTAACAAAGCAGAAAAGGAACTAGCTGTGGTTCGAAGACAGTTGGCTAAAAATGCAGAAGAACGAGCCCGCATGATTCAACAGCTGAAAGAGGAACATGAAAATGAGGTCGCCAGATTGATGAAAAGGGTCATACCGCAGAAAATAAAATGAGCAAACAAGCAAAAGAGTTCAAGGTTGAAAGGGAACACTGTTATACAGCTTTAGCACAACTAGAAATGGATCTACAACAACTTTAGGAGAGAAATCAGCAGACTCTGGAGGCTAGGGCCGAACAGATAGGGCAGTTACTGCAGGAAAAAGGCATAGTTAGAGAAAGAATCCTAGCTATCGCTCACCATATTACCAGAAAATGCCAAATGTGCGAGAATATGACTCAGACTACCTTCTTTGCCTCAGTGATGATATTTGTGAAACAGATAATGAGTGACCTGGACAGACTTTAAAGGGAACTTGCATATAGGCCCGCGACGAGACCGAACGATGTCCCGCGGGCACCAGGAGCTTTAATGTATTCATGAGTCTGTATTTCATTGTGTCAGTTACTTGACTCTGTATTTTCATTTTTAGTCAGTATGCATTTCATTATTAAGAAGTCTGTAGTCTTGTTTATCATTGAGAGTATGTTGTTGTAATAGATGTGTTTGCTATTAATAAAATTTAAAATTCCAAAAAATTGTAGTTGTTATTTTTGCATTTATTTGGTTAAAGCAAGATCATGATATATAGGCAATTTTCTTAGGACCGATCGTAACCATATGAAAAATATGAAAAATACAGTAAGAATAAAATTCAAAAGAACAGTGAAAAAATAAAAGAAAATTGGAAAATAAAAAGAAAGAAAAAGAGAAAGAGAAAGAGAGGAAGAAAAGCCGCAACAAAAGAAAATGGCAAAGTAAAGAAAAGAGGCGAGAATAAAAGAAAGAAGCCGTAATTGAGAAAGCCGGAATGACGCACGTGGCCGAGCAAATGCATATTAGAAACCGATAATTGCCTAGGTGCATCCATGCTCCAAATGTGCGACTATTTGTTTGATAATGACCTAACCACTAATAACGCTGTTGTTGTTGGTGAGTACAGACAAGTGTTTTAGCTAGCTATCATTCTGGCAACTCATCCATATAATACCCGCTCCAAAGAAATATCGAAAATGGTTAGCCAAGAGATCGAAGCAACTATTGTTGACCCGGCCAGGGAGGAAGAAATAGTGGATGTCAATGCTATGAAAGAGGAAATGTACAAACTGAAACAACAAATGGCCGAGATGTACCAGGCCTGGGCAAAAGGACATCCCCTGCCAGTTTATCCTGCCAATCCTGCCTATGTCCCACCACCAGTTCAATCACAAGATACTCCCACCGTAAATTCTTCCCCGGCCTACCCTACTTATCCCCTATACTATGCAACCACTTCTCAAACACCACCACCTCCACCACCAAAGCAAATCCCACCACCTCCACCACCAGTTGCTCCTGTGTACGTGGCTCCTCCACCTGCCATGTTACACAAGTCTTCAAGTGAACCTTTGTTCCACACTCAAAAAAACCATTACTATCGACCCGATCCCACTTTTAGACCTCATGAGCCTTACTCTTATACTCCTCTAATTGATATATCTGAAGAAGAAAAACCTCCCAAGAACCCTGAGCAGGAGGAGATGATATGCAAAGTAAAAAGCCTGGAACAATCGTTCCGAAACATGCAAGGTCTTGGAGGACAAGTAAGTGTCGCTTATAAAGACCTGTGTTTGTTTCCAGAATTCCAACTGCCTATGGGTTTCAAATTGCCGAAGTTTGTTCTTTATGATAGGCATGGTGACCCCGTGGCCCATTTGAGGGGGTTTTGTAGCAAAATGAGGGGTGCTGGAGGAAAAGATAAATTATTAATGGCATACTTCAGCCAAAGCCTCAGTGGGTCGGCTTTAGAGTGGTATACTAGGCAGGATCACACCCGATCGTATACATGGGATAACTTAGCCTAAGCCTTTGCAAATCATTTTCAGTACAATCTGGAGATTGTTCCCGATCGTCTTTCTTTGACCAAGATTGAAAAGAAACCCGGGGAGAGTTTTAGAGAATATGGATTTCGATGGAGAGATCAGGCCGCGAGGGTTGATCCACCTATCAAAGAGGGTGAGATGGTGGATTATTTTTTACAGGCTTTAGAGCCTACCTATTACGGGCATCTAGTGTCAGCGGTGGGGAAAACTTTCAATGAAGTTGTAAAGATGGGAAGTATAGTAGAAGAGGGTTTAAAGTCCAACAAGATTATGAGTTACTCCGCAATAAAAGCGATTACCCAAGCTATCCAGACTGGCACTGGAGGAGTATTGGGTAAGAAAAAGAAGGAAGAAGTTGCAGTGGTAGAGTCGAGGGCATGGTCCAAGGGTCCTTCACCATATTATCACCAACCACGTCCACATCACCAACCCTACCCACATACACCATATGGCCCACCACAACATTACTATCCACCCTCTGTTCCCCACTTCTCAGTTCACCACGCCCAAACTTATCCTCAACCTCAGGAACCCTGGTGTGCACCCACTCCCCAAAATACTTATCATACCCAAAATGCATACCCACCTCCCAGAACCTACAGAAATCTTGGTGGAATCGGTTTCCGACCAAACCTTGCTCCTAAGAATGACAGATTGCAAAAGAAGAAGACTTTCACTCCGCTAGGAGAATCTTATACTAGCCTATTCCACAAGTTAAGGTAGCTTGGAATGTTAAACCCCATTGAACCGAAAATACCAAAACCTCCCCCGAGGACCTTGGACCATTCAGTCAATTGTGAATACTGCTCAGGAGCACCAGGACATGATACGGAGAAATGTTGGCATCTCAAAACTGTCATTTAGGAACTTATTAATACCAGGAGAATTGAAGTACAATCTCCAGAAACTCCCAATATCATGCAGAATCCATTACCAACTCATCATGAGACTCACATGATTGAGGTAGTGCAGAAGGGAGAATATAAGAAGCCATCGCAAGCTGTGATGATGATTAAAGTAAATGAGAAATTGATTGGTGGGAAGGCATTGGCCATAGGAGAACAGACAGTCAGTGAACCAGTGATGATGGTGAAACCAGAACCTGTTAAAGTGACAATACCAGGAACAGTTGTTAAGCCTGTGTTGGTTGTAAAGGGCGCCCGTGCAGAACCGGTTATCATCAAACCGGCAATTCAGTTGCTAGTGGTTAGTGAAAAGGTTGTTCTGTGGAATTATGACGGGGTGAGTGTTATGTACAGAGGAAAATAAGTTAAAGAAGAAGTATGCGAAATGCATGGGTTGACTAGATCAGGGAGGTGCTTTACCCCTGAAGAATTGAGAAAAATTAAAGTAGTTAGAGATAATCCGACACCAGTGAAAAGAGATGTTACTGAAGAGGAAGTTGAAGAGTTTTTGAAAAAGATGAAAGCACAGGACTACTCAATCATGTAACAATTAAGAAAAATCCCGGCGCAGATCTCATTATTGTCTTTATTAATCCATTCGGATGAACACCGCCGGGCGCTGATGGAGAATCTAAATAAAGCACATGTGCCAGAAAAAATTACTATGAATCATCTTGAGAAGACTGCAAACAAAATTTTTGAGGTTAACTGGGTAACATTCTCCGATGATGAATTGCCGTTGGAAGGAATTGAACATAATAGAGCCCTTTACCTCACAGTGAAGTGCGAAGATTCTGTGGTGACTCGGGTGTTAATTGATAATGGGTCTAGTGCCAACATTTGCCCTCTCTCTACCCTAGACAAGTTGAAGGTTTACAATGAAATAATTCATAAGAATAATATCTGTGTACGGGGATTTGATGGCGGAGGGAAGGATACAATAGGAGATATTGTGTTGGAGCTAACAATAGGACCTGTGGAATTTACTATGGAATTCCAAGTGTTTGATGTTGCTGTTTCTTACAATCTTTTATTGGGACGACCTTGGATTCATGCTGCAAAGGCAGTGCCATCTACTTTGCATCAAATGGTCAAATTTGAATGGGATCGGCAGGAGATCGTGGTCCATGGGGAGAACAATTCTTGCAATGCTATTACACCCTTCAAGGAAGTTGAAGAAGATAAGGGCCCGTGGGTGTACCAAGTTGTGGACATAGTGCCAGTCGCTAAAATCCCGGAAGGGGAGTGTGTTTCTAAGCCGAAGGTAGCCGCTGCGTCAGTCATGGTGGCATCTGAGATGATAAGGAATGGATTTTTACCCAAAAAGGGATTGGGTGCTTCACTCCAGGGCATCACACAGCCAGTGTCTCTCCCTGGTAATCTTGATACTTTTGGCTTAGGCTTTAAACCTACTGCTGCTGACATAAGGAGAGCCAGAAAGATGAAGAAGAGAGTGTGGACCCTCCCAAAACCTATCCCTCGCCTTCCCCGTTCTTTTGTCCGGTCTGGTACTAAAAGGCGCCCATCAACATTAATGCCCAATTCTGTGGTGATAGAACCTGATAAGGAGTTGATCAAAAGGTTTGAGAGGTTGTTCGATGAAGTGAATATGGTGGAAGCAGGTGAAGGTCCGAGAAAAGTTGATGTACAGTTCGTGGGATCTCAGGCCAATCTTAATAACTGGGAAGCTACTCCTCTTCCAACTCGGAAGGAGTCGTGGTAGTTAGTTTTTGATTTTCTTTTGAGTATTAAATCTGGATTATTTCCAAGGTTGTAATTCGGATTTCTATGTTCCGTCCATTTGGATGAGTTAAACCTTGTTATCTTATAATTTCAATGAAATGCAATTTCTTTCTATCTTCATTCCTGATAGCCTTCATTTTTGTTTTTCTTTTCTCTTTCTTGTACAGTCCATTTTATGCTGGTTTCAATGATGTGTTATGCATGAGGAGTTCCCGGTCTAGTCTTGATAACCAATGTTAAATAATAATACAAGAAATTGAATGTGATGATGAGGTGGAGTATGATGACGAGGAAGCCTTGGAAGAAATCAGTAAAGAATTAAGTCAATTTGAGGAAAAACCCAAACCTAACTTGAATGACACCGAGGCAATCAATCTAGGGGATCAGGAAAATGTTCGGGAAATAAAAATAAGTGTCTATTTGGAAGCCCCACTCAGGTAAGAGATGATCAAGTTGTTGTTTGAATACAAAGATATTTTTGCATGGTCATACGATGATATGCTAGGTCTGAGTGCTTATTTGGTGGTCCACAAATTGCCCACTTATTCGGAATTCCCTCCTGTCAAGCAAAAGCTGAGGAAATTTAAGACAGATATCAGTGTGAAAATCAAAGAAGAAGTCAACAAGCAGTTTGAGGCGAAGGTCATAAGGGTTACCCGATATCCCACTTGGTTAGCCAATGTCGTACCTGTGCCAAAGAAAGATGGAAAGACCAGAGTGTGTGTTGATTATCGTGATCTTAATAAGGTAAGCCCAAAAGAGAGATTGGATCTTTCGTGGATTGTTATGCGGGCTATCACCAGATTTTGATGGATGAGGAAGATGCTGAAAAGATGGCATTCATCACACCTTGGGGGACATACTATTATAGGGTTATTCCATTTGGGTTGAAGAATACATGGGCAACATACATGAGGGCGATGACCACCATGTTCCATGATATGATACATCGAGAAATTGAAGTTTATGTGGATGATGTAATTATAAAGTCAAGAAAGCAATGTGATCATGTTAAAGACCTAAGGAAGTTTTTCCAGAGGTTCCGCAGGTACAATCTCAAACTCAATCCAGCAAACTGTGCTTTTGGAGTCCCATCAGGGAAGTTGTTGGGATTTGTGGTGAGTCGACGTGGTATTGAATTAGACCCATCCAAAATCAAAGCCATACAAGATTTATCACTGCCAAAGAGCAAGAAAGAGGTGATGAGTTTGCTCGGCAAATTGAATTATATCAGCAGGTTCATTGCTCAGCTTATAGCGACTTGCGAGCCTATCTTTAAGCTGCTGAAGAAATATGCTGCGGTCAAGTGGACGGATGAATATCAGACATCATTTGACAAAATTAAGGAGTATTTGGCCAGTCCACCTGTGTTGGTTCCTCTAGAGACGGGACGACCCTTGATCCTTTATCAGATAGTGTTGGATAATTCTTTTGGCTGTGTACTGGGGCAACATGATGTTACAAAAAAGAAAGAGCAGGCAATTTACGACCTCAGCAAGAAGTTCACATCTTACGAGGTGAAGTATACTCAACTGGAAAAGACGTGTTGTGCTTTGACCTGGGTAGCGCAGAAATTGAAACATTATTTTTCAGCATATACCACTTATCTCATCTTGCGGTTGGATCCGTTGAAGTACATTTTTCAGAAGCCCATGCCCACAGGGAGGCTTGCTAAGTGGCAAATCCTGCTCACGGAATTTGATATTATCTATGTGACCCGTACTACGATGAACTCACAAGCAGTGGCTGATCACCTAGCGGAGAATCCAGTTGATGATGAATATGAACCATTGAAAACATATTTTCCTGATGAGGAGGCAATGCATATTGAGGAATCGGAACAAGATGAAAAACCTGGGTGGAAGTTATTTTTTGATGGGGCTGCCAATAACAAAGGCGTTGGGATAGGAGCGGTACTTATTTTAGAGACAGGGCAACATTATCCTGTTACAGCTCAGCTTCGCTTTTATTGCACCAATAACATGGCTGAATACGAGGCGTGTATTTTGGGATTAAGGATGGCTATAGACATGGGTGTCCAAGAGATCTTGGTCATGGGCGACTCAGATCTTTTGGTACACCAAATTCAAAGAGAATGGGAAACACGAGATTTAAAGCTCATACCTTACCGGAAATGTTTGCATGAACTTTGTCAGCGGTTTCAGTTAATAAATTTTAGGCACATTCCAAAGATTCATAATGAAGTTGCTGACGCTTTGGCCACTTTGGCCTTCAATGTTGCATCATCCAGATAAGGCTTATGTGGACCCGTTGCAGATTCAGGTCCGAGACTAGCACGCCTATTATAGTATGGTGGAAGAAGAGCTTGATGGTGAGCCATGGTTTCATGATATCAAAGAGTACCTCAGAATGGGAGTATATCCGGTACAGGCCACAGGAGATCAAAAGAGGGCCATTAGACGCTTGGCAAGCGGATTTTTCTTCAGTGGAGGGGTTTTGTACAAAAGAACTCTAGATCTTGGCTTATTGAGATGTATGGATGCTTAACAGGCTACAACTATCATGACCGAGGTACATGCGGGAGTTTGTGGACCTCATATGAGTGGGTATGCGTTAGCAAAGAAAATTCTCCGAGCAGGTTATTACTGGCTTACTATGGAACGAGATTGTATCAGTTTTGTGCGCAAATGTCATCAATGCCAGGTACATGGAGATTTGATCCATTCTCCACCATCTGAGTTGCATACAGTGTCGGTACCATGGCCTTTCGTTTCTTGGGGAATGGATGTCATTGGGCCGATCAAGCCAGCAACATCTAATGGGCACAGGGTTTATTCTGGTAGCCATTGACTACTTCACTAAGTGGGTTGAAGCGAAAACTTTCAAATCAGTGACTAAGAAGGCAGTGGTCGATTTTGTGCATTCAAATATCATTTGTCGGTTCGAAATTCCGAAGGTGATTATCACAGATAATGGTGCCAATCTCAACAGTCATCTGATGGCGGAGACATGTCAGCAGTTTAAAATCACACACCGCTATTCCACCCCATATCGCCCTAAGGCGAACGGAGTAGTCGAGGCAGCTAATAAGAACATCAAGAAGATACTTTAGAAAATAGTGGAAGGATCCAGGCAGTGGCATGAGAAATTACCTTTTGCTTTGCTAGGATATCACACTACTGTTCGCACTTCGGTAGGGGCGACCCCTTATTCATTGGTGTAAGGTACGGAGGCAGTGATACCTGCAGAGGTCGAAATACCATATCTTCGGATAATTGCCGAAGCAGAAATTGATGATGATGAGTGGGTCAAAGCCCGTTTGGAACAATTGAGTTTGATTGATGAAAAGAGATTGGCTGAAGTATGTCATGGACTATTATACCAACAAAGAATGGCAAGGGCGTATAACAAGAAAGTGCGTTCGCGGAAATTTGAAGTAGGGCAATTGGTATTGAGGCGTATCTTACCTCACTGGGCTGAAGCAAAAGGAAAGTTCGCCCCCCAACTGGAAGGGGCCGTTTGTTGTAACACGAGTGTTGTCCAATGGTGCATTGTATCTAACTGATGTGGAAGGGAAATGTGTAGAAATGGCTATCAATTCTGATGCAGTCAAGAGATATTATGTATGATTTCTTTATTTTTATGTATCTGATTGTATTTGACATGTTTTGAGATTGAAATGATGAAGGCATTTTGTTCTGCTATCCAAAAACTTTATCCTTTGTTATCCATTTGAGCCTTATTATATTTTCTTTTGTATCCCTCTTTCGGAATCAACAACAAAACTCGAGGAACGAACGGGGAAATCAAGTGGAGAAACAAGAAAAGAAGAGAAGAAAAGAGAAGAGAAAAGAAAAGAAAAAAAGAGAGAAAAGAAAAAAAAAAGAAAAGAAAGAAAAGAAAAGAAAAGAAAAGAAAAGAAAAGAAAAGAAAAAAAAAGAAAAGAAAAGAAAAGAAAAGAAAAGAAAGAAAAGAAAAGAAAGAAAAAGAAATGAAAAAGAAAAGAAAGAAGAATGGAGGGAAGGAAACATCGCAGCAATGAAGCAATTTTATGACCTGAACTACGTTTGACTTGACCCCAAAAGGGTATGTAGGCAGCCTCACTGAGGTTCAGTCACAACAAAAGAAAAATCCAAGAATCCCTAAGAATGAAACTGGGGCAGAAGTTGTGTTTGTTGCAGAAATATGATTCCGAAAGTTATAATTTTGAAACCACATTTGAATTATTTTGGGCATTTATACCCTTCTTTCTAAACCCATCCAAAAGCCACATTACGGTCCAAAGAAAGACCTTCTGATCAATTTTAAGAAATGTCAATACAAGCAGGTAAAGTGATTCATGTTGAGGACAACACTCTGGTACCATAAGAAAGGAAAATCGAAAATGAGAGTCTTATTGGTTAAAACCTTCACGGGTACCGTAAGGCGAAGTGAGTTCGAGAGATATTAAAATATGAGAGAGACTTATTGGTGAAAACCCTCACGGGCACCGTAAGGTGAAAGTGAGTTTTTCAGATGAGCAAATAAAGGAAGTCTGTGGTTGAAAGGTGTTTGAAACATGGCAAAATAAGCAAAGGTTGGGTTTTGGTGAAAGTCGGTTGTGAAAGTATGGAACAATAAATGTGGCAATTAACAGTTGATTGGTTGGACAAACTAGGCTGGTTAATCCAAAATGCATGGCACAATCAATGGAATCAGCCTTCCCACTCAGATAAGTCCTATCCTTTTNGCAGCTTCCCAGTTTTATGGCACAACGAGATTGGGACATATCAAAAGAAAGTAAAACATGAAAGACCAATGCAAATCCCATCAACGGAATAATCAGATAATTGTGAGGTAGAAGCAAAGTTTCACAAGAAGGGAACAGAAACACCAAAACAGTAATGCAAGGTAAAACATTTGGGTCATCAAGATCAGAGGGTTGAAAGTCAGCCGGGTAGTCATGGCAAGTCAAGGCAAGTCCAAAGAAGCAAGTCAGAACAAAGTTGGAAGCGGAAGCATGTCAACAAGAATGCCAGCAGCTAACCACCATTTTTATATTAACAAATCTTTCTTTGATTACAACAGGGGCAGAAAGAATTTGTCTTTGTAAGCAGGAGCCCACCTGAAGAACAAGGGAATATCTTTCAAATTCAGCAAGCAGGAGCCCACCTGAAGAACAA
>MU665471.1:146591-160102 GCA_026770625.1 Nicotiana glauca
TTCAAATTCAGCAAGCAGGAGCCCACCTGAAGAATAAGGGAATATCTTTCAAATTCAGCAAGCAGGAGCCCACCTGAAGAACAAGGGAATATTTTTCAAAGTCAGCAAGCAGGAGCCCACCTGAAAAACAAGGGAATATCTTTTCAAATGCAGCAAACAGGCACCCACCTGGAAAACAAGGGAAGTACAATCTAAATTTTAGCCTTTAAATATCTGACAACATGATATGCCCAGTCAACAGATTGGGGCAAAAAGATTTTCTTTGTTTGTCTATTTTGTTGCAATCAGGCGCCCACCTAGAGAACAAGGGAATACATTTCAAGTTCAGCAATCAGGAGCCTACCTGGAGAACACGGGAATATTTTTCAAGCATCGCAAGTAGGAGCCCACCTGGAGAACAAAGGAATACATTTCAAGTTCAACAATCAGGAGCCTACCTGGAGAACAAGGGAATATTTTTCAAGCATCGCAAGCAGGAGCCCACCTGGAGAACAAGGAAATACTTTTCAAGCATCGCAAACACGAGCCCACTTGGAGAACAAGGGAATACTTTTCAAGCATCGCAAGCAGAAGCCTACCTGAAAAATGGGCACATATTTCAAATTGTAGCAGTCAAGTGTCATCAAGAGAAATGGCAAAAACATCGCCAAGGCAACAACAAGAATATCATTGGACGAACACAAGATACAAGTTCAAGGCAACACAAGATCAAGTTTGAAGGCATAGATAGGATTTCTTATAATTCATAGATCATATCTTAGGCTAGCTTCTTTTTATCTTGACACGGTGTAATAAGGGGGTCAGCAAGCAGTAACATCAACAACAATAGTGAAATCACAGCTCCTAGTAGTCCTAGCTACCAGATTCTCCCGAACTACACAAACCTGATTCTTGTTTAGCCCGGGATATGTAGGCAACCTCTGAAGCAGGGCGCGGTCAACTCTTTCAAAAATGCTTCACACGGAATATGCGAACGGGCAAAAATCCCTCATTTCCGCTCACTTGTCTTTGCACGAAAACTCTTCGTGTTTCCGGACAAAGAGGGGCAGCTGTGAGCACGTGATTTTTGCCCTAAGCAAATTATTCCCAAAAAATTCAAACAAAATGATTTTTCTTTATTTTTATAATTTTTGTGTATTTTGGTGTCATTTTCTGATATTTGTTGCATTTTGTGTTAATTGGTTGCATAATAATTCATATTAAAAATACAAAAATATGTATTTTTATTAGAAATTTAATTTCATATTTTAGTATTAAGTAGATATTAATTTATTTTAGAGCAATTTAAAGAAAATCACAAAAAATATTTCACTTTAGCATTTTATTGTTTTAATTAAAAATTACTACAAAATAATTATTAAGTAGATTTTAGGCATTAATTAGTTTTAGTTTAATTGTTAGTTTAATCTCACAATTTTATAAAATTAGAAAAAATAAATAAAATAATAAGCAAATAAAAATTAGGGAATAAAATAAATAAGAGGAGGCTTTAATCAAATTTGGTCTTGTAAGAAAATCAATTGGGGCCATTTTTGTAACAAGGTCTGTGGCCCAAACCCTGAAAACCCCCATCAGCCACGCCTAGCCCAAACACGCCCCAAGCTTGGCCCAATTAATTCCAACCCAGTCCGGTCCAAATGCCTGAAACGACACCGTTTAGTGTCAAGCAAATCTCAGCCCTTCATACTGATTAATCCAACGGCCCTTGATCAATATTGGATTTTAATATTAATGTTTGAAAATATTTCATAAACTTTAGACATTATACAGCCTCCTCGTACCCCCCTTCCTGTAATTCCGATGACCGGCCCACCCTAATTCCGCCTTTCTCCGCACCATCGCCGCCGCCGGCGCAACCCCAATCGACTCAAAAATTTCACCCCACACCTTTCTTCACCTCCTCTTTCCAACCATCAAACCCGTTTCCCTCAAATCTCCGTCAATTCCCTCGAATATGAAATCTAAAATCTAGTCAAGTCACAAATTCACCCAAACGACTCCAAACTTTCACTAGATAGTCTCCTCATCTTCCTTTCCACAAATATGGGGTTATTTTTCCTCAAATCTCATCAGGCCACCCCAAATTTCAAATCTAGGGTTCGAGGTTGTCAATTTGTTTTAGGGTTTCAAGTGTCCTGTTGGTTTTCAATTATTGTTATATGTCTATTTTGGACAAAATACATATATAACACTAATTGAAAATTAAAAATTCAAGATTAGCCAAGTCGAAGGCCGAAAAACAGTAAGTTTCCGTTCGATTTGATTTCGATTTTCGTTTAGTACTTGTTTTAGCTTTTAGTTTCATTTCGTTTGATTTTTTAAATCTGTTTTGAATCTGCCTTGATATATGTTTTAGTGTTTTTAGTTTCTGATTCTTTATTATATGTTCTATTATGATTTTAGGTATTAGTTCGATTCAGGTTTTAATAAATTGTTCTGTTTAATTGACTTAGGTAGATAAATTGAATTCTTATGTCTATTTGTTTTTTGCTTGGAATTGTTTCAGATTCATTTCAGTTCATAATATTTCTTTAGTTTCAATACTTAGTTATTTAGTAGTTGTTAATTCAATATTAGTGTTAATTAGTGTTAAAAGTAGTTTGTTTGGATGTAGCTCACTCTAGTTAGTTTTGACCAAGGGTAGGGGGGTTGTTTAGTTAGCTGGGGTTAGTAATTCTAAGGGTTGGTAAGGGGTGTTTTAGGTATAAAAAATGGCATGTTTTGCCAAATTTGTAATTATAGAATGCAAGTAAGGGTACTATAGGCATCTACAATGGCATAAGAATAGGGTAGATAAAGGTAGAACCTTCCAGAACATTCCAAATAAGGTCTTAGTGTAAGTTTCTGCATTTGAATTGCAGTAACTTGAATAACAAGTTAAAAATAAAGGGTTGAATAAAAGAAATCTGAAAAGGAAAAAAGTGTGAGTGTCTTCTAGAACCTTCTACTCTAGTTTGTGCCTATAAAAAGGCATCACTATGCCTTGAATAACAAGTTTTTTAGTCTCCAAAAAATTCCCCTCAAAACTCTCCTCTCAATTTCAGATTTCAAATTTGAAATTTAAACTTTTCAAAATCCAAAAACATTAGAAAATTAACAGAAAAACCAAAAAAAAAAATTGACTATTCTATTAGAATTCAAGTAAATTTTGATTTCTAAGGCTGAATTTTATTCTTCTAGTTCCAGTAATTTCAGAGATTCATTAGTTGGATTTTAGAGCAATTTTTGAGTTGGATTGATTGATTTTGGATAAGTTCTGATTTGTTGAAGTTGTTATGAGGCCATTCGAGTAAATTTGGGTTAACTAATTGGGTGTACTAACTTCCTGAGTTATTTCTGTGAGTATTTTGGTACTGCTTGGACTACTCTGTCTATCCTGACTGATTTTCAAAACATTCCTTGGCTTCGAATTTGAGTTTGTATTGCTGCTGTTTCACATCTCTGTTGCTGACTTCCTCATCTTACTTTTAATTAAATCTCAGGTACATTTCTGACCATTGTAGAATATGCCAAGGGTCAATGTGAAGTTAATTTGGAAGTTCAAGCATAAATGATTCTTTGATTCATTTCAGAGTTGTTTATCCCGTCATTTTTTTATTTTGTTTAAATGCATATAATAACCATCTAATTCAGCTCCTATATTGCGTATAATGATTAGGTAGTCAAACCTGATTTGTAATTAAACTAGACTATAATAATACTGATTATATTGTTACTTGATTAATCAAAATAGTTTAATTGAAGTTAGTGACATGTTAAGCTGTTAGACAAAATATGAATTAATTGTTCAGTTGTTTCCATTGGATATTGTAAGACATTAGCATGGCTGTGAATTGTGATGTTGTTTCCTTGATATAATCCTAAGGATTGTATAGATAAATTCATAAGTAGTAATTTTCATGTTATTGGATATAAAATCAGAGTTGTAATCATCGTGTGTTGTGAGTATATTTTGATTCCAGGTTTAAGACTTCAGATTTTAAATAAAGTAATCACCTATATCTTCAGTGTAAAAGTCAGAAAATATGCAAACAATTGGATTAGCAAATTACTTTGATAAATTGAATTGTAATTAGTGTTTGTTTAGTTGAATTCTCATAACTGATAGTTATTTTAGCTTAAAGACGTTCTACTGGTTAAATTAAATTAATAAGCTTGGCCGATTTGATTGACTCTGTCAGGCCCAAATGGTTGCCTGCAGTTACTCTTGTCAGCCCAGGCCCACGATTGGCCTGCCCTTTGGGTACATCTGACTAATAATCTTTTATAGGGGCTGCATTCAAGCCCAAAATGGTTAAGGACTGGTGGCCATATAGGTTCATGGATTTAAATGTAATAACTATCAAATGATATTAATTAATTAAGACTTTTCTCTGTATTAGAGACAAATAAATAGAAAATTATAGTCACTTGGGATTGGCCTTTAATAAAAATGAGACGAGCCTCGCCAAATAAATACATAAAATGCGAGATCTTCAATAAATGCTAAAAATATACTTAGATCTCGGGAGGACCGTTTAGTAAATTTTACGGTCTTTCCCAAAGATAATAAACGCGTAGTTGCTTCAGGCGCGTATTTTAACAAAATTACCTTCCTAAATACGGGTACACATTTATGTGACCCAAATCCAAATCTCAATGAAGTCGAAATATGTTGATAATCACGGGTGTACTGGTGCGACGTGGTTCGAAACACATTTTCACGATGTTACAATTCTTATTATAAAAAATAATAAAAGCGGACTATTAATAAAGGCACATAGGTTAGAACATATTTTTAAATCAGATAAAATCAAATACAACAGTTGAGCGACTGTGCTAGAACCACGGAACCTGAGAATGCCTAACACCTTCTCCCAAGTTAACAGAATTCCTTACTCGGATTTCTGGATCGCAGACTGTTAACAGAGTCAATAATTTCCTCGATTCGGGATTCAACCGGTGACTTGGGACACCATAAATCTCCCAAGTGGCGACTCTGAATCTCTTAATAAACAAATCCCGTTTCGATTGTCCTTTAATTGGAAATACTCCTTTATGCCCTTCACCGGGTGTAGTAAGCGAAAAAGGAGGTGTGACAACTAATATTGACACATTCCCGGGCAAGGTTTCTCGATTTTGAGGTAAAAGCTGTGATGAATTTCTAAGAGTCAAACGGACTGCATAGATCATAAATCCAGTCCAAAAGGCATGTCACGTTTATTGAAATCCGCATATACTCCAGTTAAGTCCTTCTGTCCTTTCCCCTAAAGGGATACCTTTTGTTTAAATTCATTGCCCTTTCCGTTGTTTGTTTTTCTTTGAATCCTGTACGGTCTAACTCTGTTCCAAAACTAAGACAAAGAAAAGATGGTAAGACTGATTTATAGGATTCTCCTTTGATACAAGATAATACACAATAAGGCACCCAGCCTCGGTAAGGGCATCTAGTTGACTTTGACCGTCCATGGTGGCTGATGTTTTGAAAATGAGAACTCTTTGAAGGAGAAAGTCAAATTGAAGTGCCTATAATGGCAAATAAAGTTGAAAAGGTTGAGTCCCACGTGGCTAACTGTCTCGGCAAGGTCTGAAAAGCCAAGATACCCCACTATAGTTTGAAATAGAAGTTGGAAGAAAGAAGCCAGAAAGGAAAGGCATATGAAGGCAAAACAAAGTTGGAAAAGGTTAAGTCCCACCCGACAAACCGTTGCGGCAAAAATTTGAGGAGCCAAAAGTTCCTCAATGCTCCGAAGTTAAAAATTGAAAAAAAGAGTCAGAAGTGAAAGGCCTATAAAGGCAAAATAAATTCAAAAATTTTGATCCCCATGCGACAAACAGTCATGGTAAAGTCTGGAAAAGCCATAGGTTCTCCGGGGTCAGAAATGTAATCAGTATTCAGGAAACAACCAATTGCAGATGAAAGAGTCGAGATCAAGTGACTGAAATGCCCAAGGCTACAAAACCAACCACTGCTTCAAGCTGGAAAAAATGTTCTTTGTTTGAAAAATAGGAAACAAGTGTAATTCAATGCAACCTTTCAAGAAGCAGGTGCAACAAAAGGAAACCGCACAGAGACTATAATAACTCTGTAACAATAATTGATCCAAAAGGGAATTCTCCTCCAAATTCTTTCATGTATTTTTACTCATTTTATTAAATAAAAAAACTTAAAATGATGATGAAAAAAAGTGAAATAAAAATAAAGAAAAGAAGAAAAGTTCAAAATCATGGTACCATAGGGTCTCCAATCCCTAGCTACGTCTTTTCCAACATAGGGTTACCACTCCCTAGTTAATGCCAACATAGGGTTCCCACTCCCTAATTGGTGCCAGCATAACCTGATGCCAACATAGGTTCACCACTCCCTAGTTAATTCCAATATAGGGTTACCACTCCTTAGTTGATACCAACATAAGGTCTCAACTACCTAGTTGATGCCAGCATAACGTAATGGCAACATAGGGTCACAACTCCCTAGTTTATGCTAACATAGGGTCTCCACTCCCTTGTTTATGCCAGCATAACCTAATGGAAAAATAGAGTCTCTACTCCCTAGTTGATGCCAGTATAACATGATGCCAGCATAGGGTCACCACTCCCTATTTGACGCCAACATAGAGTCCCATTCCCTAGTTGATTCCAGCATAACCTAATGCCAACAAAGGGTCACCACTCCCTAGTTGATGCCAACATAGGGTCTCCACTCCCTAGTTGATGCCAACCTAGGGTCTCCACTCCCTAGTTGATGTCATCAGAACCTGATGCTAGAATAGGGTTACCACTCCCTAATTGATACCAACATAGGGTTACCACTCCCTAGTTGATGCCAACATAACGTGATGCCAACATAGGGTCACCATTCCCTAGTTGATGCCAGCATAACCTAATGCCAACATAGGGTCACCACTCCCTAGTTGATGCCAACATAGGGTCACCACTCCCTAGTTGATGCCAACATAGGGTCACCACTCCGTAGTTGATGCCAACATACCTTATTCCAACATGCCAACATAGGGTCACCACTTCCTAGTTGATGCCAGAATAACTTGAGGCCAACATAGGGTCTCCACTCCCTAGTTGATGCCAACATTGGGTCTCCACACCCTACTTGATGACAGTATAACCTGATGCCAACATAGGGTCATCACTACCTAGTTAATGCCAACCTAGGGTCTCCATTCCCTAGTTGAACCAGCATAGCTTGATGCCAGCATGACCTGATGCTAACATAGGGTCATCACTCTCTATTTAAGGCCAACATAGGGTCTTCATTCCCTAGTTGATTCCAGCATAACCTGATGCTAATATAGGGTCACCACTCAATAGTTGATGCCAACATAGGGTCTCCACTCCCTAGTTTATGCCAGCATAACCTGATGCCAACATAGAGTCACCACTCCCTAGTTTATGCCAACATAGGGTCTCCACTTCTTAGTTGATGCCAACATAACCTGATGCCAACATAGGGTCACCACTCCCTAGTTAATGCCAACATAGGGTCACCACTCCCTAGTTGATGCCAACATAACCTGATGCCAACATAGGGTCACCACTCCCTAGTTGATGCCAACATAGGGTCTCTACTCCTTAGTTGATGCCAACACAACCTGATGCTAGCATAACCTAATGCCTACATAGGGTCACCACTCCCTAGTTGATGCCAACATAGGGCCTTCACTCCCAAGTTGATGCCAGCATAACCTGATGCTAACATAGAGTCACCACTCCCTAGTTGATGCCAACATAACCTGATGCTAGCATTATCTGATGCCAACATAGGGTCACCACTCCCTAGTTGATGCCAATATAGGTTCTCCACTCCCTAGTTGATGCCATCATAACCTGATGCCAACATAGGGTCCCCACTCCTTAGTTGATGATTTTTCCAACATAGGGTCTCCAATCCCTAGTAGATTTTATTTCAGATATTGGGTCTCCACTCCCTAATCTCTCTTTTCGAAGGATACACAATCCTAATTTTTATTTCTTTCAATAATGAAGTATTATAGAGTTTTGGTTACAAATAACTCACGAAATATTCCTTGTGAAAATTGTGGCATAAATTCCATTCGTTTGTTTGTTTTGGTGTCTGAGCAGGTTATACCTCGAGACACAGGGTTCGAGACAACCAAAAGAAGAAGTCTTAATCCAGAAGAAAATAAAAGAAGGAAAGAAAAGAAAAGCAAAAAGTGAATCCAATATGCAGAAGCGGAGACAAAAATGGAAACCACTCAAGACATGACTGAGGTCACGAGATTTGCATTCCAGTATTGATTCGAAAAAGCTAAAAAAAAATGAACCTTGCAGCTAACAAGCATCAAGATTCAGATCAGAGTCCGTATGAAAAACAAGCTAAGACTCAAGATCAAGCTTCAGAAGACCCATAGTTAGGAATCTTGTAACTCATAGCTGATAGGTTTGTTTAGTTATTTTAGATTTAGATTTTGATATAATAACAGGACCACGGATCGGAGCCTCGACGGAACCTCACTCGAATCTCGAACTCATCACTCCATCATTTTTCTTGAACTACACGCGACCTGATTCTCTTACGACCTGGGATATGTTGGTTGTCTAAAACCAGGACTCGGTTGCACCCTTTCTTTGTTTATTTTCCCTTTTGAATAAATATTTGGTCAAAATTTAGTCACGCGGCTCACTTTATCTTTGCTTGAAAACTCTTCATATTTCCAAGTAAAGAGGGGGACAACTATGAGTACCTAATTTTTGACTATATGTGAGTTTTTACCACTTTTCAGTATGTAAATATATTTTAAAGTTTAACCTACATATTTTAGGTATTGTTTGACCTTTTTATAAATAGAAAATAAATAAAAATATTCATGTTTTTACATATTAGTTTTGTTTTCATTTTACAAAGAAAGAAAAATCCACAAAAATATGCCTTCCTCTAATTTTGATAAGCTAGTAATTTAGTTGTTCTAAGGAGTAGTATTTTTCTCTATTCTTCATACATTGAAAAGAAAAAGAGAAATAATAAAAATCAAGAAAATAAGGACAAGTAAATCCACGCCACCTCACTGCAAAAGGATAGAAGTTTATTACCAAAAAAAGTTTCAAAAGATTCTTCTACCATCAGATTTTTATAAATTCTAATCTCTATCCAATTGCACACGCTCCTCACATAACCAAGCCTTACTTGTTCACCAATTCATATTACCTGCAATATAAAAAGGACACAAAAATCACAGAGAAAGCTAGCTGCTCTAAGAGAAAAAGAGCACCTGAAGACCTAATCTGAGAAAAGAGTCGCTCGCCCCTTCAAAATTCCATCATCTCTTTCTCTGAACTTAAGGAAATATAGCCACACCTCCAAGCCAAAACAAAGCAGCCTGAGACTTCTTCTTGTTCTTCTTCCTAAAACCTCACCAATAAAACATCCTGAACACCTCAAAAGATGCCTCGAATTACAGCAAATCACCTCTGAAAAAACTAGCAAAATTCAGCCTTCAAAACCATTGAAGAAAACCCAAAAACGGGCTGGAAACCCAGCACCAAATCCATCCAAAAACAGCAATTAGCACCACTGGAAATTGTCATGACCCTAAACCCAAACCCGATCATGATGGAGCCTCTCGTGAAGACAAGGCTAGCCAATACACTTCCAGTTCACTCAAAGCAATTAGATTAATAATTACTAAGTCTTTAACATAAATAAAATTCCAAAATAACAGTATAAGTTGTGAAATTAAAAATCAACATAGCCCGACACTGAGGTGTCACCAGTCATGAGAATCTAAAACAATACTACAAGTCTGAAAGTCTACTCCATTACTACATAACTGAATCAGAAAGGAAATAAAATAGAGGGAGAATGCACTGGGCTGCGAATCGCCAAGCAACTGCCTAGTAAATCTCTGAAGATCTGCTGAAAACTATCAACCCTCAGTAGCAGGACCTGTAGCTCCCGAATCTGTACACATGGGTGCATGGAGTAAAGTGAGTACTCTAACTCAGTGAGTAATAACAATAAATGAAAATTGAGCGATATAATATCACGTTAAACACAACATTAAGCTATAAGAGACAGAACAAAATCAATAAACAAAATTAAATAGTAAAATGTCGTAAAAAACTTTTTAAGAAGTCAAACAATATATAGGAAAGACAACTAGAATTGATAAACACATAAGAAATTCCCCTCGGGCAAAGTAATAACAGAATCGACCCCTCGGGCGATATCACAGAATAATACCAGCCCCTCGGGCTATATGTCATATCTCAATGGGTACATGCGCTCACTAGGGGTGTACAAACTTCGGGAGGGGCCCCTTACGGCCCAAGCGAAATATCACGCCATCTCGTGGCATCATAAACAAGCTCTCGACCACATATAAATCACAAGCTACCTCGTGGCATACAATCTCAGGCCCTCGGCCTCATTATCATAATCAATATATCTCTGTTGCGGCATGCAGCCCGACCGAAAGTATCCTCACAATACAAGCCCTCGTCCTTACTTAGTTAGAATCTCATAAGCCCCTCGGACAACAAAAATATGAAGCTCAGCACAAAATATCTTTTTAAAAATATCATTTAAGGTATTTAAAAGCGAATAACATAGTTGAGTTTTTTTGAAACCAGTAAAATATGGCATGACTGAGCACAAATGTGAAATCAAATAGTGAGGAAAATATCAGTAAAAATCCTCTAAGGGATCAAACAGTTGGCACGAAGCCCAAATATGGCATTTAGCCCAAGACATAATAATATCAAACAATTAGCTATCAAATACGCAGTAAAATAGTCATTCGGGATGGACTAAGTCACAATCCCCATGCTTGTCATCTAGCGTGTGTCACCTCAACATAGACGAACGTCGTATAATCTGGGGTTTCATACCCTCAGGACAATATTTAAAATCATTACTTACCTCAATTCGGCACAAACTCTAGCTCGCAAAGCCTTTGTCCCTCGAATTGGCCTCCGAATGCTCTGAATCTACCAAAATCAGAATGTAATCATCAAAATATGCTAAAGGGACAAAGCCCACTCAAAATGATAAAAAATAACATAATTACCGAAATTATCAGAATCAATATCCTTGTCCGGTGGCATGCCCGACAGGTCTGCAGGAAATATATCCGGAAAATCCCTCACAACTAGAACAGAATCGATACTTGGAGTCTCTACACCGATATCCCTCACAAAGGATAGATATGAAAGACAACCTTTCCTAACCATACACTAGGACTTCAAGAAAGAAATTACCTTGTTGGGGACATAATTGGTCGAACCTCGCCACTCAATCCGTGGTATACCAGGCATAGCCAAAGTCACTGTCTTGGCATGATAGTTCAGAATAGCACGACATGGAGATAACCACATCAAAGTCCACCATACATAACAACAACAGATCCACTTAAGTCTCCGGCACCCAATAGTCATAACATATGACCGGTACACACGGTCTACCACAACTGTATCGCCCACCGGTGTAGACACAAGAACAGAAGAAATAAGAGACTCGTAGGGAATATACTAATAATGGGCAAAATAAGATGACACATAAGAGAAAGTATAACCAGGGTCAAATAACATAGAAGTATCCCTACGACAGACTGAAATAATACCTGTAATCACCGTATCCGAAACAATCACATCAGGTCTAGCTGTAAGTGCATAGAAGAGGGCCTGACCACCACCGGATCGACCTCCCCCTTTGGGATGACCCCTAGATGACTCTCCTCCACCACTAGCTGACTGGGTGGGAGGTGAAGTGGCTGAGGCTGAGGCTGAGGCTGATGACTGACCCCTCTACTGAGATGAACCCCTACGATGACAAGGACACTACCTCCACGTATGAACCCTATCTCTACACTTATAGCAACTCTCGGGTGCTGGAGACGGGGACTGGTAGGAGCCTCTAGCACCTGAATGACTAGCAGACGCACCTGGCGTGGAAGAATCCTGAACTGATAGAGCACGAGACAAAGCCTGTGCTGGAAATGCACTGAATGAGGAATGGACCTTGTTGAGAACCGTAAGAACCATGGCCTGATGATTCCCCATGATATCCTGGGTGAGCTGACTAAGCATGAATAAACTGACAACCCCTGTCGTGCTAAAATTGGCCCCTCGAAGGAGTACCCCCAAAGCTTCCATGACCACGAGGCCTCTTGGCCTTCCTCTCCTCGCACTCCTGGAGACAAACTGATTCAATCTCTAGAGAAATATCCACAACCTACTCAAATATAGCACCTGACACTCTCTCCCTAGTCATGAGAACCTAAATATGGTAGGTGAGGCCATCAACAAACCTCCTGATCCTCTCTCTCTCCGTAGAAACCAGCCAAATAGCATGTCGAGCTAACTCTAAGAACTACATCTAGTACTACGTAACAGTCATATCCCCATATCTTAACTACTCGAACTGCCTATGAAGCTCCTCCTTACGAGACTGTGGAACATAGTTCTTGAAAAATAGAGCGGAGAACTACTGCCAAGTCAGAGGTGTCGAACCAACAGGCCTACGTCTCTCATATGCCTCCCACCAAGTGAAGGCAGCTCTAGTAAATTGAAAGGTAGTTAATGCAACCCCGCTGGTCTCCAGAATACCCGTGGTGCGAAGAATCCTCTGGCATCTCTCTAAGAAACCTTGGGCATCCTCGCCCTCAGCACCACTGAAAGTAGGAGGCTGGAGTCTGCCAAACCTCTCTAATCTATGTTGCTCGTCCTCTGGCATAACTGGAGCTACGTAACCTTGAGCAGTTGACTGCGGCTGGGCTAGTAATGCCTTCGGTGTCTGCAAACCCTGAACCACCTGATCGAGCGTGCGGGTGGTGATAGTCTGAGAGCCTCTCCCTGCCGGATAAAATGACCGTTTGAGCATGACTTGTACATACCGCCAAAATTTGGGCCAAAGTCTCTTGAAGATCCCGAATCACAATGGGCACAGCTGGTGACTGAGTCAGTGCTGCTGGAGTGTCCACAACTAGAACCTGCTCCTAAACAGGGGTGGCTGGTGGATGTACAGGTACTGCCCTAGCTATTGTGTGGGCTGCACCTCTTCCCCTACCACAACCTCGACCGTGTCCTTGGCCCCTAGCGACTGTAGCTGGTGGTACTGGTGGTCGTCCATCCTGACCGCTCACTCGTGTCCTCACCATCTATGAGAGAATAGAATAACAATAGTTTAGTACTCGGATCAACAGATTCGCACGACAAAAATTTCAAGGATATGGAATTTTCCTAAAAGTTCTGCAACCTCTCTAGGATAAATACAGACGTCTCCGTACCGATCCACGAGACTCTACTAAACTTGCTCATGACTTGTGAGACCTATGTAACCTAGGCTCTGATACCAACTTGTCACGTATGAAACCGACAATTAAATCAAAGAGAAGAAGAAATGGGGAAAATGAAGCAGTAATTCATGAGACGACCGGTCGGGTTGTCATAGAAATGGCTCTAAACCAGCTGCAAAAAATCAACCAAATGTCCCTGAAACAACAACTCAAATCACTGCCAATTTCATCACAAAATAGTTCGTAAATTCCCCCCCCCCCCCC
>MU665474.1:0-18048 GCA_026770625.1 Nicotiana glauca
GACTCCTCGGTCTGCGAACGTAGCAGATATACCTTGAAGTCTCTACCAATACGCCTCCTTCCAAGACTGACAGAATTGAGCAGGAGTACCTGTATCTGCACAACAAAAATGTGCAGAAGAGTAGTATGAGCACACCACGGTGGTGCCCAGAAAGTACCAAGACTAACCTCGATGGAGTAGTGACGAGGAACAATCAAGGCACCTACCGGTTGATAAACAGTATAATCATAAGGACAATGGTAATGACATATGAATATATAAAGAATGCGTGAACGACCAAAAATGCTACAATTCACAATAAGGGGTAAATACAACAATTAACAACAAGAATATAACAAACGATGATACAAACCGACATCAAAATCACAACCCAAATCCTAAGGTCACAACACAACAAAGAAAAGAAACAAGTAAATAATTCCTATCATACAATGACGTTCACAGAAGGTCTTATCCCATTTTTTCCACAATTTCACCAAGTCTCTGGCTGACCACAATTCGCAAAGACCTAACATCTAAAATCTAACAATTGGCATCCTGTGCCCCATCAATCTCATGGTCATACCGACAACTAACTGGCTAACTAGGGCCACTCTCCCNCACCTCTAATAGGAGTACTCAGCTACGTGTATGCTTGTAAAAATGTTTCTAACAAAAATTCTATCAACCAACAAACATGAAAAAGGAGGACAGACCACACGTATGATGTTCTCTCATAACTCCCAAGCGGTAACGTTCATACAGATAAACAATCCACAATAGAACACAAATAGGAATGCCTCAACAGGCCGTCACAACTCTATAAAATCAATCCCTAACATAGCCCACCTTATTTTGCTACGTGTGCAATAGAAAATATAATAGGCACCACCTTATTTCGCCACACGTGCATAGCAATGTCCCACCTTATTTTGCCACACGTGCATAGCAATGTCCCACCTTATTTTGCCACATGCGCAACCCACATATAAACATATAACATATCCCGCCTTATTACGCCGCATGTGTAAAAACATCAATAACAACAATAGCACGGCAAGGACCTCGTGCAACCTTTCAACAGCAACCGCACGGGAGAAACCTCATGCATCACAATATCAACAACTGCACGGCAGAAACCTCGTGCATCACAATATCAACAATTTAACAAGTTTTAAATCTAACAAGCATGATAAATGCAGTTGTGTAATAATGCAAATCAACGAAGCAATAACAACTACCAGGATAAAATAGAAACACAGGGCAAACACCACTAAATCTCAATACCAATGAGGGTCTCCCAGGATACCATCCTGTAGCCCTCTCCTCAACTGTCCAATGGACCTCCCGGGATACCGTCCCGTAGTCCAACTCTCGTACTAGTATCAAAGGATCTCCCGGGATACCGTCCTGTAGTCCAATCATTAATGTGCAGGGGATCTCCCGGGATACAGTCCCGTAGTCCCAAAATAAAAGTGCAGTCACAGCCAGAAACAAACCAAGGGATAAATATGAAAAACGGAGTAGCAGATAGAACTAGCCTAGCATGCTTCACGTAGTACGATTAAACAACTTAGCAATTAGGCAATTATATCAGGTAGATATGCTTTCCTAGTCTAACATAAGTAATAGGCTTCAAGTAATATAAAGCAAATAAGAAAGAAAGTTAAATGTTAACAACTTAAGTAAAACAGGATTTTCATCAATCGGCTCAAGTACAACTTCATATTCGGTGATTACAAGGATCTAAGAGCCTAGAGGATCAATTTACCACAATTAAATCCGAACACGCACTCGTCACCTCGCGTGCAAGGAATACAATCAACATAGAAGACTCAAATCCTAAGGGGAAGTCCCCCACACAAGGTTAGGCAAGAAACTTACCTCGAACCGGCTAACATCAACTAACAAATACGTTCTTGCCACGAGTCCTCGACTCCAAATAGCCCAAACCCAGTCAATTAAATCACACATTGTAAATAATATTGCAAACAACTGATTCCATTATAAAATTTAGAGCTAGGGCGCGAAAATAGATAAAATGACCAAAATGCCCCTCCATCCAACGTCTCAGAATCGAATAATTTTCACATTTTTAGAACTCTCGTACTCACACGAGTCTAACCATACCAAAATTACAAAATTCCCATATCATTTCGACCTTCAAATTAGTGATTCTATCCAAGAGGGGTTTCCACCCCTTTTCAACAAAATCCTCAGATTAAACACCAAAACTTGATATAGATTCGAGTTATACAACCAAAATTGAGTTAAGAACACTTACCCCGTTGTTCTCCAAGAAAATCTGTCCAAAAATCGCCCAAACCGAGCTCCAAATTGATAAAAATGGGAAATGGGAACGAAGTCCCATTTCCAAAACTTAAACATTCTGCCCAGGCAATTTTCCGCTTCTGCGGTATGCGAACAAACCACCGCTTTTGCGATTTTCACTTAAAGGGGGGTCGGAGTCCTCTTCTGCGGACTTATAACCGCTTCTGCGGCTCCGCCTTTGCGGATAGCTGACCGCTTCTGCGGTCTCGAAGGAAAAGGGGCCAACTCGCTTCTGCAGCACAAAGGCCGCTTTTGCGGCGCCGCTTCTGCGGTTCCCAAGCTGCAGAAGCGAAAACAACAGAAGCCTACTGCAAATTTTCTTTCTAACTTCCAAAACTAACCCGTTGAGCATCCGAAATCATCCCGGGACACTCGGGACTCCAACCAAAAGCACCAATACCACCTAATACCTTATTCGAACTTGTACCAATCCTCAAAACACCTCAAACAACACCGGAAACCCGATTAAATCAAGGATTCAAGCCTAAGAACTTCAAATTCCAACCAAATACGCTTTCGATCAAAAACCTAACAAATCCTCATCCGAATGACCTAAAATTTTGTGCACACATCCTAAATGACATGACGGAGCTACAGAAACTTCCGGAATTCCGTTCTGACCCTCGGATCAAATTTTCATCTATCGGACCGGAAACTTCAAAATTCAAACTTCGGCATTTCAAGCCTAAATGAGCTACGGACCTCCAAATAACATTCCGAACACGCTCCCAACGCCGAAATCACCTAACGGAGCTAACAAAATCATCGGATTTCCATTCCGAGGTCGTCTATATACTGTTCCGATTACAGACCATTTTTCAACTCTTAAGCTCCCATTTAGGGACTAAGTGTCCCAAAACACTCTAAATCCTGACACCGAAAGTCCCGGCAAACCAAAATAGCAGAATTGAACTTAGGGAAAGCAGTTAATAGGGGATCCGGGCATGAATTCTAAAAACGAACATTTGGGTCATTACATCGAGGAACAAATTGGGCTGCCTCCACAAAACCTCAACGCGATCGCGAAGAGAACTCTCTGCAACAGCTGAAGCTCAAAATCTGCAACTCTTCCAATGCATGAAATGGTCCGATTGACCACCCGAAACTCACCTGGGGCACCCGAGACCTCAACCAAACATACCAACATATCCCATAACCTCATTCAAACTTGTTCCAACCTTCGAAACGCTTAAAACAACATCAAAACACCAAATTTGCATCGGATTCAAGCCTAAGAATTCCAAAATCTTCTAAATTATGCTTTTGATAAAAATCCCAATCAAACCACATCCGAATAACCTGAAATTTTGCACACACATCCCAAATGACACAATGGAACTACTGCAACTGTCAAAATTTCATTCCGACCCCTATATCAAAATCTCACATAACAATCGGTAATCGCCAAAAATCCAATTTCGCCAATTCAAGTCTAAATCTACTCCGGACCTCCAAAACTCATTCTGATCATGCTCCTAAGTCCCAAAGCACCTCCCGAAGCTAACCGAACCATCAGAACTCACATTCAATCCCTCTAACACATAAGTCAATATTCGATTGACTTTTCCAACTTAAGCTTCCTCAAAGAGACTGTCTCAAACCTTACCATATCCTTTCCAAACCCGAACCAGCCAACCTAATCACATATAGAACCGATAGACAAAGCAATAAGACGCAGAAATGGGGGGAAATAGATCGGTAACTCATGAGATGACTGGCCAGGTCGTCACATCCTCCCCAACTTAAACAAATGTCATCCTCGAGCGAGTCAAGAAACATATATAACTGAAGCCTCAAATAGGTGATGATATCTGCTCCAAATCTCCCGCTCGGTCTCCGAGGTAGCCTCTTCTACGGGCCGATCTCTCCACCGCACTTTCATTGAAGCTATATCCTTTGACCTCAACTTTCGAACTTGATGACCCAAAATAGCCACTGGCTCCACATCATAGGTCAAATCATCATCCAACTAAACCATGTTGACATCCAAAACATGAGATGGATCCCCAATATACTTTCAGAGCATAGAAACATGAAATACCGGATGCACACTCGACAAGCTGGGTGGTAAGGCAAGCTCATAAGCCACCTCCCCAATCCTTCGAAGCACCTCAAAAGGCCCCATAAACCGCGGACTCAATTTCCCGTTCTTCCCAAATCTTATAACACCCTTCATAGGCAAAACCTTCAATAGAAACTTCTCACCAACCATGTAGGACACATTTTTTTACCTCGACTGTGCTGTACGAAGCCTCTCCTTAATCACCTTCACCTTTTCTAAAGCATCCTGCACCAAGTCTTTTCCCAATAGCCTAACCTCATCGGGCTCTACACCGCCCAACTTGAGATCTACACCGCCTCGCATATAAAGCCTCATATGGAGCCATTTGAATTACCGTCTGGTAGTTGTTGTTATAATAAAACTCTACAAGCGGTAGAAACTGATCCCATGACCCTCCGAAATCAATGACACAAGCACGCAACATGTCCTCCAATATTTGAATAGTTCGCTCGGACTGCCCATCCATATGAGGGTGAAAAGCTGTGCTCAACTCAACCTGAGTACCCAACTCTCGCTACACAGACCTCCAAAACTGCGATATAAACTGAGTGCCCCTATCTGAAATGATGGCATCTGGGACACCATGCAAATGAACAATCTCTCCGATATAGATCTCTGCCAACCACTCTAAAGAATAGGTAGTACATACATGAATGAAGTGCGCAGGCTTGGTCAGTCGATCCACTATCACCCAAATAGCATCGAACTTCTTCAAAGTCCGTGGAAGTCCAACTACAAAATCCATAGTGATCCTCTCCCACTTCCACTATCCATCCGCTGAAGCAAGCCACCCGGTCTCTAATGCTCATATTTCACATGCTGACAATTGAGACACCGAGCTACAAATCCCATAATGTATTTCTTCATTATCCTCCACCAATAATGCTGCCTCAAATCCTGATACATCTACGTGGCACCGAATGAATGGAATACCGCAAGCTATGGGCCTCCTCTAGAATCAACTCCCGAAGCCCGTCCACATTAGGCACAAAAACCCGGCCCTGCATCCTCAACACCCCCATCATCATCAATGGTTACATCATGCTGAACTCGTTCCTTAAGGAAAAACAAATGGGATTATCATACTGGCACTCTCTGATGCGATCATATAAGGAAGATTGAGAAACCATGCAAGCCAATACCCGACTGGACTCTGAAATATCTAACCTCACAAACCGATTGGCCAAGGCCTAAACATCAACTACAAGAGGTCTCTCCCCAACTGGAATATGTGCCAAACTCCCCATACCCACCGCCTTTCTGCTTAAAGAATTGGCCACCACATTCGCTTTTCCCAGACAGTACAATGTAGTGATATCATAATCCTTAAGCAACTCCAACCACCTCCGCTACCTCAAATTAAGATCCTTCTACTTGAACAAGTGCTGAAGACTACGATGATCAGTAAACACCTCACATGACACACCATACAAGTAATGCCTCCAAATCTTTAATGCTTGAACTATGGCAGCCAACTCAAAATCATGAACGAGATAGTTCTTCTCATGGGGCTTTAACTGACGAGAAGCATAAGCAATAACTCTACCCTCCTTCATCAGAACACAACCAATACAAACTCTCAATGCATCATAATACACGATATATAAACCTGAAGCTGATGGCAAAACTAATACTGGAACTGTGGTCAAGGCGGTCTTGAGCTTATAAAGGCTTTCTTCACACTCATCCAACCACACAAATGAAGCACCCTTCTGAGTCAACTTAGTCAAGGGCGATGCGCTAGATGAGAACCCCTGAACAAACCGACGATAATAGCCTGCCAATCCAAGAATGTTGTGAATCTCTATGGCTGAGGACGATCTGGGCCAACTCTGAACCACCTCTATCTTCTTCGAATCAACCTGAATACACTTGCTGGACACCACGTGTCCCAAGAAAGCCACTGAACTGATCCAAATCTCACACTTGGAGAATTTTGCATAAAGCTTCTCCTCCCTCAATCTGTGCAACACAACTCTCAAATGCTTTGTGTGCTCCTCCTGACTATACGAATACACCAGAATATCATCAATGAAGACTATGACAAACGAGTTGAGATAAGGCCAGAACACGCTATTCATAAAATGCATGAACACTGCTGGGGCATTGGTCCGCCCAAAAGACATCACCAAGAACTCATAATGACCATAGGGTCCTGAAAGTCGTCTTAAGAATATCCGAGTCCCTGGTCTTCAACTGGTGATAACCTGAACAAAGATCAATCTTGGAGAACACTCTCGCTCCTTGAAGCTGGTCGAATAAATCATCAGTGCGAGGCAAATACTTGTTCTTAACTGTTACCTTGTTCAATTGCCTATAATCAATACACATCCTCATAGTGCCATCCTTCTTCTTCATGAATAGAACCGCGGTACCCCAAGGTGACACACTAGGCCAAATGAACCCCTTATCAAGGAGTTCCTGAAGCTGCTCCTTTAACTCCTTCAACTCCATTGGTGATATACAATATGGCAGAATAGAAATAGGATGAGTGCTCGGCACCAGGTCAATACCAAAATAAATATCCCTGTCTGGTGGCATGCTCGGTAGGTTTGCAGGAAACACATCGGGAAAATCTCTCACAACTAGAATAGAATCAATACTGGAAGTCTCAACACCGACATCCCTCACAAAGGCTAGATACGAAAGAAAACCCTTCCCAACCATACACTGGGCCTTCAAGAATGAGATAACTCTACTAGAAACATAATCAGTCAAACCTCGCCACTCAATCTGTGGCACACCCGGTATGCCAATTTGACTATCTCGGCATGACAATCCAGAATAATATGACACGGAGATAGCCAATCCATGCCCAAAATGACATCGAAATCCACCATACACAATAATAAAAGATCCACACGGGTCTCCAGATCTCCAATAGACACCACACACGACCGGTACACACGGTCTACAATAACAGTATCGCCCACTAGGGTAGATACATGAAAATGTGGACAACAGACTTTCGGGGCGTACCCAAATAATAAGAAAAGTATGATGACACACAAGAAAAGGTGGAATCGGGATCAAATAATACAGAGTCATATCTGTGGTAGACTAAAACAATACCTATAATAACAGCATCTGAAGCAATAACATCGGGTCTAAAAGTGCATAAAAATGAGCCTGACCGCCACATGATCGACCTCCCCCTTTGGGGCAAACCCTAGCTGACTGAACTCCACCCCTAGCTGATTGAGCGGGTGGTAATTAAGTAACTAGTGGTTATGGAGAATGGGACTGAAGGGAACCTCTCGCACCGGAGTGACTAGCTATGCACCTGGCATAGAAGAGCCATGAACTGATGGAGCACGGGACGAACTCTGAGTTGGAAGGGCACTAACTAATGATTGGACCTGATGAGAACAGTTAGAACCATGACCCGATGATGCCCCACGATAACCTGGCGAGCTGGCTAAGCATGCCTGAAGGGACTGCCTCTGCGGTGCTGAAACTGACCCTTTGAAGGAGTACCACTGTAACTACCAGATCCTTGAGGCCTCTTGGCCTCCCTCTCCTCTCGCTCCTGGTGATGAATAGACTCAATCTCACGGGAAATATCCACAACCTCCTCGAAAGTAGCACCAGTAACCCTCTCCCTGGTCATGAGAATACGAAGCTGATCCTCTCTCTATCTGCTAGAACCAGCCAAATGGCATGACGAGCTAACTCAGAGAACCTCAACTCATACTGCACCATGGTCATCTCTCCCTAATGTAACCACTCAAACTACCTACGCAACTCCTTTCTGTGGACTGCGCACATACTTCTCCAGAAAGATATGCCAGGTAAAGAGTGGTGCACCAATAGGTCTACGCCTCTCAAAATCCTCCCACCAAGTGAAGGCAGCTCCAGAAAACTGATAGGTAGTGAACGCGACCCCGCTGGTCTCCAGAATACCTATAGAACGAAGCATCCTCTGACACTTATCCAAGAAACCCTGGGCATCCTCGCCCTCTGCACCATTGAAGGTCGGAGGATGAAGTCTACCAAACCTCTCCAACCTATGTTGCTCGTCCTCTAGCATGACAAGAACTACATAGTCCTGAGCAGCTGCAACCGGCTGGGCTGGATGTGCCCCTGGTGTCTGAAATCCCTGCACGACCTGCTCAGGTGTGCAAGTGGCGGGAGTCTGATTGCCTCCCCCGGCCAGAGAAGTAGCTACGGATGTAGTGGCTGAGACCGCCTGAGCTAGGCCAGTGCAAACTGATAGAATCTTAGCCAAGGACTCTTGAAGACCTGAAATCATAATAGGCACAACTGGTGCCTGAGTTGGTGCTGTTGGAGCATCCATAACTAGGACCTGATCCTGAACCGGGGTGGCTGGTGGATTTGTAGGTGCTGCCCTAGCTGTTGTGCAGGCCACACCTCTACCCCTACCGTGACCACGATCGCGTCCTCGGCTACTAACGGTCACATCTAGTGGTACTGGTGGTCGTCTATCCTGACCAGTAGCACGCGTTCTCACCATCTGTGAGAGAATAGAATTCGCACAATAAGAATTTCAAGAGTATGACGTTTTTCCTAAAGGTTCTGCAGCCTCTCAAGAATAAATACAGACATCTCCGTACCGATCCACGAGAATCTACTAAACCAACTCATGACTCCTGAGACCTATGTAACCTAGGCTCTGATACCAACTTGTCACGACCCTAAACCCAGACCTGGTCGTGATGGTGCCTTTCGTGAAGACAAGGCTAGCCGACACTTTCCCATTTCATTTTTTAACAGTTAAAAAATAAGAAATAAGTCTAAATCATGATAAAATAACCTAAGTTATTAGCAGTCAACAGTACAGATATGCGGAAGAACAACCCAACATATCCCGATACCAGGGTGTCACTAGTCATGAACATCTAAAATCTAGAATAATAAAGAAAAGTCTACAGAGTTCAATATAAAACTAAGAAGGAGATATAAGATAGGGAAGAAGCTATGGGCTGCGAACGCCGACAACTACCTAGAGACTCCTCGGATCCGCTTGAGCTGGATAGATCAGCACTCGGTAACGGGACCAGATGTGCCTGAATCTGCATACAAGGTGCAGGGAGTAAAGTGAGTATTCCAACTTATTGAGTAATAATCATAAATAAACGATCGAGAGATAAGAAAATACGTAAGGCATATTATAGGCTATAATGAAGCAGTAAAACCAATGAAGATATGTAAAATCATTTAAGTTCAATTTAACTTCAGGAAAATACCTTTTCAATAATTAAACATGTAAATGATAGGCAAATTAGAAAGATAAACACATAAAGGTTTATCCCTCGGGAATGATATCCACAAATTTGCCCCTCAGGTAATATCTCAGAACAATACCAGCCCCTTGGGCTATATCTCACAACACAATGGGTACTCACGCTCACTGGGGGTGTGCAGACTCCTGGAGGGGCCCCTTATAGCCCTAGCGCAATATCAAGCCATCTCGTGGTATCATCACTAGGCTCTCGGCCTCATATTAATCAAGCCACCTCGTGGCGTACATACCTCAGTCCCTCGGCCTCATAATCATAATCAACTGTTTCCACACAATAGGCCCTTGGCCTTACTCAGTCAAAATCCTCACAAGCCACTCGGGCAATAGTAAAACATGTTTCTTAGCCAAAGATCATATTAAAAGATCATTTAAGTGTTAAAATAGAGTAAACATGGATGAGTAAGAAAATAGTGAAATATAACATGACTGAGTTCAAGTATAAAGTCAAAACAGTGCGAAAATATCAATAAAAATCCCTGAAGGGTTCAAATGGTTGGCACGAGGCCCAAATATTGCATTTAGCCCAAAATAGGATGATAGCAAATAGATTCATTCCAATACGCGATGAAATAATCATTCGGGATAGAATAAGTTATAATTCCCAACAGTGCATGACCCCACACTCGTCATCAAGCATATGCGTCACCTTAATATAGCACAACGGTGTATAATCCGAGGTTTCATACCCTCAAGACATCATTTACAATCATTGCTCACCCCAATCCGGTCATATCTCTAGCTCGCGATGCCTTTGCCCCTCGAATCAGCCTCCACTCGCGTCGAATCTATCCAAAATCAGAATGCTAACATCAAAATATGCTAAGGGAACGAAGCTCAAGCGAAAATAATCAATTTACAACACAAATCCTGAAATTACCTAAACCCGGCTCCCAGGCCCACGTCTCAGATTCCGATAAAATTCACATCAACGGATTCCTTATTTTCCCACGAGTTCATACACACCAAAAGCATCAAAATCCATATACAAATGACCCCTCAAATCCCAAATTCTAGGTCTCCAATTTCATGCCCTAGTTCTTCAATTTTAGGCTTAGATTCCATGATTAATTAGGTAGATTTCACATTAGAATCGAGTTTTAAGTCCATGAATCTTACCTCCAAGTGATTCCCCTTAAATACCTCTTCAATCCTCTTCAAAAAGCTCCAAAAATGATCAACAATGGAAGAAATAAACCCTAAAATTGCGGACAAGACAACTATTTAAACCTTCTGCCCATGCTTGAAATCCTTCATCACGATCACGGGACCTCCTACGCGATCGCGAAGCACAATTTCTCAAAACCCCAAAATTTAACCCTAAGCGAACGTGTCAACACCCACATGAACGTGATGTCCAGACATCCTACACTATGCAACACAAATAGGGCACTGCGTTCGCAAAGAACAAATTCCAAGTCAAACCCGTGGTCCACTTAACTCTACTCGAACACGACCTTCTCCACGCGTTCGCGATCAACAATCTCGCCACCTTATGCGATCGCAAATCCACCTTTGCGAACACGAAGAAAAAACTGTGATGCCCCTACAAAAGATCTACTCGATCGCGAGACATCCTACGCGATCGCGAAGAAGAACACTCTGCAACAGTTGAAGCTCAAAATCTGCAACTCTTCCAAGGCATGAAATGGTTCGATTGAGCACCCGAGGCCGCGGGACTTGTACCAAACATACCAACATATCCCATAACCTCATTCAAACTTGTTCCAACCTTCAAAACACTCAAAACAACATCAGAACACCAAATTCTCATCGGATTTAAGCCTAAGAGTTCTAAAATCTTCTAAATTACGCTTTTGATTAAAAAATCCAACCAAACCACATTCGAAAGACCTGAAATTTAGCACACACATCCCAAATTATACAACGAAACTACTGCAACTCTCAGAATTCCATTCTGACCCCTATATCAAAATCTCACCTACCAACCGAAAATGGCCCAAAATCTAATTTCGTCAATTCAAGCCTAAATCTACTCCGGACCTCCAAAGCTCATTCCGATCACGCTCCTAAGTCCTAAATCACCTATCGAAGCTAAACGAACCATAAGAAATCACATCCAATCTCTCTAACACATAAGTCAACATTCGGTTGACTTTTCCAACTTAAGCTTCCTCAAAAGAGACTAAGTGTCTCAAACCTTACCAAATCCTCTCCGAACCCGAGCCAACCAATCCGATCATATATAGAACCAATATACAAAGCAATAAGTAGTAGAAATGGGGGAAATAAAGCGGTAACTCTTGAGACGACTGGCCGGGTCGTCACAATAAATTTGCTTAGTTATTTCCTATAGTTTTTTCAATCTTTATTATTATTATTTTCTTTCATCTTCAAAGTGTGGTTTAAAGAAGGGTTTTTTTTATTCCTATACACTATTTGAAACTTTATTACCCTTAATATCCATGTTTAGTTAATTGCCCTAGCTACACAAGTTTTATTTATAAAATTATACATTCCACCTTAAAAGACTCCCAATCCATTATTAGTGCCTTCAATTAAGGGATTTAGTTACCAACATGCATTATTGCAAGAAACTTTATCGCCGATCAAGTCTGTCTATTTCATCTGTAAGCACAAAAACAGTCTAAAACCTAATCTTTACAGCTCCTTGCTCCACTCCGGCGACTATTACCAAGGGTTTACTCTAAAAATTGAGTATATTTACATATAATAAAATTTCATCTGCAGTAACTAAATCCATAGAACTAACCATAACCATATAGACTGAAAGAAAATCTCTTCTGCATCTAATCAATAAGACTATAGTAATTCAACAAACAAAAACACCTCCTATACACAAAATCTCTTCTAGGAAGTACAGTTCACCTAACAGTAAAAATTCTCAAATAGTGTAGTGATCCATCAAAAATTCCCTAAATACTATTACTGTTAGAGGGATTCGAAGTAAGAAGCTAAAAGTAGCTATAACAGAAAATATGAAGGGTGTTAACAAAATTTTGAATAAACGGTCGAGATTATTTTAGAGTTAATGAGCGGCAAGGGCCCAGATTGAGCCGCGTCAATAGGAGGTTGTGATAACCAACTAAAGCTAAGAGAGAAGGCATCGTTCACAGAAGTAATCCCTTCTCTCTTTCTTCGATTCTCTCTTCTCTTTCCTTCTTCTCTTCTTCTTCTTCTTCCTAACAAATATCTTCTTTATTCTCTACAGGTACAGTGCAATGGAGTCTAGTTAGAAGGCATCATTTTTCATTCAGTTGTAATAGCTGGTTTTTTCTTTTTGAATTAATATACAAGAAAATTGTCCCAAAAATACTCTATTTCTATTCTTGTATTTCGATTTCTTTAATTCAATTTGAGTTCATTACAATTGGTATCAGAGCCTCGATTCTGTGACTGTGAGAGGGGTAACGGTTGAAGGAACGAGGCTGAAAGTTATGAATGACAAACTGGTGAGGCATGATAAGATTTTGAGTGAAGTTATGGCCACTCAAGAGTAACTGCGCATTACTCAAATGGGGATACAAGGTACCTTAGAGCTGATCTTAGAAAGGTTGAAGAATTTGGAAAGGTTTCCTCAAAGAGCTCGGGCTGACAAGCCTAAAGGGGATGGACTATTGCTAATACCAGGTCAAGAGTTGAGGCAAAATAGACCTCCAGCTGTGCAGACCCCCACTCCTAAGTGGGAACTACCTTAATTTGAAGGTCATGAGCCCAAGGTGTGGATTCGAAAGTGTGAAAGGTACTTCAACCTGTATAAGATTCCAGACAACCTGAAGGTGGAAGCTGCTGCACTATATTTGAATGGGTTAGCTGATACTTGGTACGATTCCTTGGTTCTAAGTAAGGTTGAAGTGAGCTGGGCTAAATTTAAGGAGGAGTCACTTATTAGATTTGGGGAGGAGCTGATGGGAAACATAGTATAAGAGTTTAACAAGTTGAATCAAGTAGGGTTAGTTGATGAATTTTTGGGCAAATTTGAATATCTGAAGGCTCAAATGTTAATAAGGAACCCACACTTGGATGAATCACATTTCATCTCCAGCTTCATTAGAGCTCTTAAGGAAGAAATTAGGTTTGGGGTGAAATTGTTCAAACCTACGACTTAAGGTTTGCTGTGGAACAGGCTAGACTATAGGAGAAGGCCATAGAAGCTGCCCACAAGAGGACTAAAGCCATGACCGAACCCTCTTTGGTGGTCAGCAATCCTACTAGCTCCAGATTGCCAGCTACAATACTAGTCAAACCAAACTCCTTCAGGCTTAGTCCAGAAGTTTATGAATACATGAAGAGCAACCACTTATGTTACAAGTGTGATGAAAAATACACTCAAGGTCATCAGTGTAAGAAGAAGCAACTGAATTGCATGGTGGGAGCAATAGAAGACTCTTCTGAGAACCATGAGGTAGTAGAGGAACAACCAAATACAGATTTGGTTATTGAAAGAGAATTGGAGCAGGAGGTGATGGAAGCTGTATGTATGAATGCCTTATCAGGTGACAACAGGGGAGTCAACACCATTTTGGTTAAAGGCACCATAAGGAACATGAAGCTCACAGTGTTGATTGATTTTGGCAGCAATCACAGTTTCATTGATGTCAACGCAGTTAAGGAAATAGGATACCAAGCTAAGCATTGTCCACCAGTTAGAGTCACAGTAGCTGATGGTAATTATGTCATGTGCACCTCCATTTGCACTGGATACCAATGGAAAATGCTAGGCATTCCCCTCCAGGAAAACTTGCTAATCATTCCACTTGGAGGCTGTGATATGGTGATGGGAAATGATTGGATGAAGAAGCATAATCCTACCAAGTTTGACCATGAGAAGATATGTGTTACATTGGTACGAAGGGCAACAAAATGGTATTACATGGTATCTCTGAAGAGGGGAAGTTGAGCATGATTTCTAGTGGAACAATGGGGAAAATATTGAATAAAGGGCAAGATCTGATAGCCCATCTGTTCATGATGAACTCCCTAGGGGCAGAAGAATAGGAGCCAGTAAGTGAAGCCATTACAGAAGTGCCGCAGCAGTACCATGATGTGTTTGCAGAACCTAAGACCTTACCTCTTGTAAGGACTTTTGATCACACCATTCCTCTCAAGCCTGGGGCTATGCCAGTCAGCCTAAGGCATTATAGGTACAACTACTACCAGAAGGATGAATTGGAAAAGCAGGTTAAGGAGATTCTCAATAATGGGATAATTCAGCACAGTCAATCACCCTTCTCATCACCAACATTGCTTGTCAAAAAGAAGGATGGGACTTGGAGATTCTGTGTGGATTATAGAGGGCTGAATGACATAACAGTAAAAGACAAATACCCTATACCAATTATGGATGATCTCTTGGATGAATTAAGTGGATCTGTGATCTTTTCAAAGATAGACCTGAGAGCAGGTTATCATCAGATCAGGATGAAGTTAGAAGATGTGTATAAAACAGCTTTTAGGACTCATCTAGGCCATTATGAGTTCAGCGTGATGTCATTTGGACTAACCAATGCACTATCTACCTTTCAAGCCTTGATGAACCAACTTTTTCAACCCTTCCTACGAAAATCTATGTTAGTCTTCTTTGATGGCATCCTTATTTACAGCCTATCTGAAAGAGATCATGTGACTCACCTAGTTGCTGTCTTTGATACATTGAGGGAGCACTCCCTATTTTCTAATAAATCTAAATGCTCATTTGGTAAGTCTAAGGTGGAGTACTTAGGGCACATCATAACTGCAGAAGGGGTGTCCACTGACCCTTCCAAAATACAAGCCATGATAGACTGGCCTAGACCAAACTCAATGAAGGCACTTAGGGGATTTTTGGGGTTAACTAGATATTATAGGCAGTATATTGCTAATTGTGGGGTCATTTTTAGACCCTTATTTGATCTACTTAAAAAGGATGCTTATAAGTGGAATGAGGAAACTGGGTTAGCCTTTACAACCCTCAAAAGGGCTATGACCTCTACACCACTATTGGCCCTACCTAACTACACTAAAGAATTCATAGTGGAAACAAATGCCAGTCACAGTGGCATTGGGGCTGTTCTTATGCAAGAAGGTCGACCAATAGCCTACTTCAGCAAGGTTTTGGCTCACAAGCACATGGGTAAGTCAATCTATGAGAAGGAGTATATGGCTTTGTTGAATACAGTTGATAAGTGGAGGCACTATTTGCAGTATAGGCATTTTGTAGTTAGAACTGACCACCACAGTTTGAAGTATCTTTTGGAGCAAAGAGTCACCTCATCTATACAACAAAAGGGCCTAACCAAGTTACTTAGGCTAGACTATGAAGTACAATACAAGAGAGGGGATGAAAATAAGGTAGCTGATGCCTTATCTAGGCAACGGGAAGATTCAGAATACCACATAGGCCACACTCAAGGAACATTGTAGGCAATCAGTGTCTCAATTCCCTCTTGGATACAGGAGATAGCACACAGTTATGAAGGGTACCCTACAACTTCAGAGGTGATTAGTCAGGCAGCAGTGACTTTACAAGGACCAAACATCTGGCACTATACTTCCATCATACTCATAAGGAAGGGAAAGATCTACATTGGTGCTAATGGTACTCTCAGAACTCAGTTGATCTCCACATTTCATGATTCCCCTGTAGGTGGACATTCAGGACAACTGGGAACTATAAAAAAGGTTATCACAGGTGTTCCATTGGCCTAGAATGAAGCAGATGGTCATTGACTATGTGGCCAGCTGTGATATTTGCCTAAAAAACAAGGATGATAACATGGCCTACCCAGGGTTGCTGCAGCCACTACCTATTCCTAATCAAGCTTGGAGCCACATCAGTATGGATTTAATAGAAGGTTTACCAAAGTCCTACAACAAAGAAGTGATCCTTGTAGTGGTTGATCGAATTACCAAATATGCCCATTTTAGAGCCCTTGCTCACCCCTATACAGCAGCAACAGTAGCAGATGTATTCTGGAAAAGGATACATTATTTACATGGCACTCCTGAGTCCATAGTCACTGGTTGAGACAAGGTATTCCTAAGTAACTTTTGGCAGTCATTGTTTAAGCTCTTGGGAACTCAATTGCATTACATCACTGCTTACCACCCTCAAAGTGATGGCCAGAATGAAAGAGTTAATATATGTTTAGAGAACTATCTCAGGTGCATGACAACTAGTAGATCAACACAATGGGAATAATGGTTGACTACTGCAGAGTGGTGGTATAACACCAACTTCCACACCAGCCGCATTGCACCCCCTTTGAAGCTTTATATGGTTACACTCCCCCTCAGTTATCTTTAAGGCCCTTATTAGAGACAGTAGTTCCAGCTGCTGAAGACACAGTTCTAAGAAGGCAACAAATGCAACAGTTGTTGAAGGACAACCTCAATAAGGCTCAAGAAAGGATAAAGTACTATGCTAACAAAAGGAGATCTGACAGGAAATTTCAAGTGGGGAACATGGTCTATTTGAAGCTGCAACCTTATAGAAAAACCTCCCTTGCATTGAGAAAGAATCTGAAGCTAAGCTCTAAGTACTATGGTCCCTATAAAGTTCAGGATATAGTGGGCGTAGTGGCTTACAAGTTAGACCTTCCTCCTGAATCCAAGGTCCATCCTGTGTTCCATGTCTCTTTACTGAAGAAAAAGGTAGGAGATAGGGTAGTATTGCATACCACTCTACCTATTACTGGTGAGGATGGCCAATTCTTAGTCAAGCCAGTGGCAATCTTACAAAGGCAACTAATTAAGAGGAACAATGCTGCTATGGTATGAGTACTAGTACAATGGTCGAACCTACCACCGGAAGATGCTACATGGGAGGATTATCAGTTCATCAAGACCAAGTTTCCAGACTTTGACTCCAATCCTTGAGGACAAGGATTCTTTGAAGAGGGAGGGTATGTAATGATCCATCAAAAATTCCTTAAATACTATTGCTGTTAGAGGGATTCGAAGTAAGAAGCTGAAAGTAGCTATAACAGAAAATATGAAGGGTGATAACAAAAATTTTGAATAAACAAATCGAGATTATTTTAGAGTTAAAAAGCTGCAAGGGCCCAGATTGAGCCACGTCAGCAGGAGGTTGTTATAACCAACTGAAGCTGACAGAGAAGGCATCATTCACAGAAGTAATCCCTTCTCTCTTTCTTCGATTCTCTCTTCTCTTTCCTTCTTCTCTTCTTCTTCTTCTTCCTAACAAATCTCTTCTTTATTCTCTACAGGTATAGTAGATATAGAGTCTAGTTAGAAGACATCATTTTTCATTCGGTTGTAATAGCTAGTTTTTTCCTTTTGAATTAATATACTAGAAAATTATCCCAAAAAATACTCTATTTCCATTCCTGTATTTCGATTTGTTTAAGTCGATTTGAGTTTGTCACGACCCAAACCCGATCGTGATGGCGCCCAACCCTAAAGCTAGGCAAGCCTGACCAATAATCGCTCCCAA
>MU665477.1:2023-12307 GCA_026770625.1 Nicotiana glauca
AAAAGAAAAGAATAAAAGAAAGAAGAAGAATGGAAGGAAGGAAACATCGCAACAATGAAGCGATTTTATGACCTGAACTACGTTTGACTTGATCTCGAAAGGGTACGTAGGCAGCCTCACTGAGGTTCAGTCACAACCAAGGAAAATTCCAAGAATCCCCAAGAATGAAACTGGGGAAGAAGTTATGTTTGTTATGAAAAATATGATTCCGGAAGTTGTAATTTTAAACCCACATTGAAATATTTTGAGCCTTTATACCATTCTTTCTAAACCCATCCAAAAGCCACATTATAGTCCAAAGAAAGACCTTCTGATCAATTTTAAGAAATTTCAATACAAGCAGGTAAGGTGAATCATGTTTTGGACAACACTCTGGTATCAGAAGATGAGAAAATGAAATTGAGAGAGTCTTATTGGTGAAAACCCTCACGGGCACCGTAAGGCGAAAATGAGTTTTCTGATTGGATAAATGAAGAAACTATGTGGTTGAAAGATGTTTGAAACATGGCAAAACAAGCAAGGTTTGGGTTCTGTTGAAAGTCAGACTGTGAAAGTACGGAATAGCAAATGTGGCAACTGACAGTTGATTGGTTGGACAGACTGCTGGTTAATCCAAAATGCATGGCATGATCAATGGAATCAGCCTTTCCACTCAGATAAGTCCTATCCTCTTTCTCTTTTCAGAGTCTTTCTATCCTCAAAAAACTTCGAGGTCATTGCATTTTATTTTCTTGAAATCTGTCTATAAGATATTTCAGTCAAAGCTAACTACCAGCTTCCCAGTTGTATGGCACAACGAGATCGGGACATATTAAAGGAAAGTAAAACATGAAGGACCAATGCAAATCCCATCAGAAGGGTATTCTGATAATGGGAAGGAGAAGCAAGGTTTCACAGAAAGGGGAACAGAAACATCAAGACAGTAGCATCTATTTAATCTGTTGAGGTGTTCGGCCCGTTCCAAAATCAAACTCACACAGACGGTCAATCAAGTAATCAATAAGGAATAATTATCCATAGAAAAGCCAATTCTCTTTTATAGATTTTTGAAAATGAAGTTTAATCTTTTGTGGAAATTCATTTACTAACTTGAGGTGATTTAAGAAATTCAAATGTTGATATGTTTACAATTAATCCAAGTATCGCATGCTTTTGAGTCCTAGACTACCCGGACAATAGTATAATTGTAGCTACGCACGGACTCTCGTCACCTCGTGCGTACGTAGCCCCCATAAATAGGAGCACCTAACCAATTAACTCACCTATGGGGACAATTCCCTCTTACAAGGTTAGAAAGGAGACTCACCTCGCTCCGAAGATCCATAACCGGCATTCCACGCCCTTCCGAAGACTCGAATCGATGCACAATGCTTCAAAACTAGCCAATAATTATGTAAATCCATTAATATATGCTAAGGTACTCATTATAATCCAATTTATAAAAAATTCCTAATCCCGATCGAAAAGTTGACAAAAATACCCTTGGGCCCACGTGCCCGGAAATCCAAAATTTTTCGAAGATAAAGTTTAGCACTGAACTCACAAACACAAATATACGATTTTCTCCTAATTCCATTCCCAAAATCGTGGTCAAAATCCAAGAATACTAATTTCTAGATTTTCTTAAAAATTCCAAAATTTCTACTAGTTTACTTGATTTTTCATATTAAAATCTTGATATAATCCAAGTAATTAACTTGCAATAGGTGGGAATCACTTACCTTGACATGGATAATGAAAATGGAGCTCCAAAATCGCTCCCAGGTCGACTCCCATGGAGAAAATGAGATGAAATGAGCCAAACCCATTTCTTTACACTTATACACTGCCCAGACGAGTCTTCTTCGCGTTCGCGAAGAAGAAAATTTCCAAAAATCGTTTTTCATACTCTTCTCAGATAGCCTCGGGTCGTTACACCTAGCCCAACACAACAAATAGTCCTCATTTGAATTTTCCAAACACAGAAAAAATTGCATGGGGAGCCACTTTATGCCATGTTACTTTTGTTAGAACATGCGCAGCGGAAACAAGCATACAATCCAGGAATCAAATACATGTAAACTAGATAACGCAATAATAACGTGATTAGAAACACTAACCTCTTGAAGTAGTTGCACAAATCCTCCAAACAGCAAAAATCCGGGGTTGCAGTCTTCTGCTATTTGCCTAGTAAAACCTTGGATGATTTTGCTTTTCTGTGGTGTCACGAGATCAATTCACCCACCGTGAACATGTCGTGATGCCTAGTCTCCACAACTAGGAAAGCCTAAAATGCGGGAAAAAATAATAACTTACGAAAAATAATAATTCAACACTGAACAACTAGAAGAAATAAGGTATATAGATGCCACTTGGCATATACAATTCCATAACATGGAAGTCTAAATATCATCCCAAAACCCGAAAACTTACGGGAACACAAGCTAACAGGAAATAGTATACTACTCTAACTCCAGAATGTCTAAAACAACAGTAAGAAAGGAAGGCTAGCTGCTAAAGCTAGAATAAGATAGAGACTCCTTGGTTTGCGGACGCAGCAGAAGTACCTCGAAGTCTCTACTAGATCTCTCTGCCTCGAGAGTGATACGCCTGGGAGGAAGTACCTGGATCTGCACATGAAAAACATGCGCAGAAGGGGCATGAATACACCACAACGGTACTCAGTAAGTGTCAAGCCTAACCTCAGTTGGGTAGTGATGAGGAAAGGTCAGGGCCGTACTGAGGTTGAGTAAAATACAGGTTAATAGTGTGAAATTCCAGTGTAATTAAATAACACATGATATAAAGGCAACAACAACTATTATAACGGTAACAAAACACAGTAGAAAAACATAACTCAATCCAAGATAACAACCGGGGTCTCCCAGGATACCGTCCTGTAGCCCTCAAATATAAATGTCATGTCCAGTGGATCTCCTGGGTGCAGTCTGGTAGTCCAACTCATAATGTGCAGGGGAATCTCCCGGAATGCAGTTCCATAGTCCCAATGTAAACATACAGGGGAGCTCCCGGGATACCGTCCCGTAGTCCTAAAATAAAGTGCAGGGGAATCTCCCTGAATACCGTTCCATAGTCCAAAAATAAACACACATCATCAACAAAATTTAACTCAATTAATCTCATGTCAAAATGAAGCAGGTAATCCTAACCTAGCATGGTTCACGTAGTACAATTAAGACAGTTAAGACAGGTAAAGCAGTTTAGTCAAGTAGACATGCTTCTCTAAGCTACAACTAGTTTAAATATCCAAATAGTGTAAACAATGAAAGAAATAACACAATTCTACGCTATTTTTTAAGGGAAAAAAACCAGGTTTTCAACAATTAGCACAAGGCATTTCAATTACCACAAATCAATCCTCAGGGGAGAAGGTCCCCCACACAAGGTTAGACAAGCTACTTACCTCGAACAGGCTCCAAAATCAACTCGAAATCACACGTTTGCCACGAGTATCCGACTCCAAATGGCCCAAATCTATTCAATTCAATTACATATCGTAAATAACATCTCAAACAACTAATTCTACTATTTAATTCAAGATAATACGCAAAATTAGGTAAAATAACCAAAATGCCCCTTAGGCCAACATCTCAAAATTAGGTGAAATTTATATTTTTCGAAATCGCATACTCTCACGAGTCTATACATAACAAGAACAAAAAAATCGAAGTCCAAATGACCCCTCAAATCCTCAATTAAAGGTCTAAGGACTTTTCCCCCAATTTTCACCAATTTTCCTAAATCAAATGATGAAATTAACTAAAGATTGATGGAATATAACTAGAAAGGGTTAAAGAATCGTTACCCAATGATCTCCTCTTCAAATCCCTCTCAAAATCGCCCTCTCCCGACCTCCAATTCGATTTTTCTAACTTTTGAAGCTAAACCCTCGAAATCACTATCTCTGGCAGGTGAATTATGCATCTGCGGTCAAGGGACCGCATCTGCGACTTTCATTAAAAAGACTAGCACCGCATCTGTGGTTCTTCTTCCGCAGATGCGAAACCGCTTCTGTGGTTAAACTTTCGCAGATGCGGAATCTAAAGGCCACTCATAAATCCGCATATGCGGTACACTTAGCCGCATCTGTGGCACCGCATATGCAGTCCCCATACCGCATATGCAAAAATATCAGAAGCAGCAAAGTCTGCAATCTCGGAACTTCAAAAATCTTTTCGTCAACCATCCGAATCATCCCGAGGCCCCCAGGACCTCAACCAAAAGCACCAATAACACCTAATAGCTCATTCAAACTTGTACCAATCCTTAAACCACTTAAAATAACATCAAAAACTCGTATTAATCAAAGATTTAAGCCTAAGAACTTCAAATTCTCACAAAACACGCTTTCGATAAAAAACCTAACCAAACCACATTCGAAGGACCTGAAATTTTACGCACACATCCCAAATGACATGACGGAGCTACCGCAACTTCCGAAATTCCATTATGACCCTAGGATCAAAATTTCACTATTGAACCGGAAACTTCAAAATTCCATCTTTCGGCAATTCAAGCATAAATTAGCTACGAACCTCCAAAACACATTCCTAACGCCCCCAACCCCAAAATTACCTAACGAAGCTAACAAAACCATCGGATTCCCGTTCCGAGACCGTCGTTACATTGTTCTGACTATGGACGATTTTCCAACACTTAAGCTCTCATTTATGGACTAAGTGTCCTAAAACTCTCCTAAACTCAAAACCGAACATCCCGGCAAATCAAAATAGCAGAAATAAACTTGGGGAAAGCAGTTAATAGGGGATTGGGGTGTAAATTCCAAAAACAACCGGCCGAGTTGTTACAGGTGGGCAACATTACAAGTAAAAGGTAAGTTATTAGGTGAAACTAGTCTTCCTTTAATAGACTCGAAATTAAGCCACAATAGGGGCTCAAAAACGCGTAGGATTCTGCAAGTAGAATTCTACTCTAACTCAAAAGGATAACTTTTCTCCCAAGCTACTCTTTACCCAAGTCTGTCCCGGTTTTTACTTGGTATAGCAAGGACCACAGAAATAATAAGAGGCTACTAATTATAGTATTAATTCGAAATTTGCATGAATTAATTCTTACTATAATTAATTGTAATTTATTCCACTAAAAAACTGTAATTGAACTCCTCAATATGAATTTCAAAAATTTGTTAACACTTATTTTAACTCCCCATATTAAGATTTCAAATACCAGTTAATTAAATTAACGGAAAAGGTCCAAATATGCCTGTGAACTATGTAAAATAGGACAAATATGCTCGTCGTCAATAGTTGTGCCCAAATATGCCCAAACCGTCCAATAGTTGTACAAATTTGCCCTTTTTAACGGAAACAATATTTTTTTCTTTTCTTTTTTTAATAATTAAAATCAAAATATTTTTTTCCAGTTTTTAGAAAAATATCAATTTAAAAAAACTGAAAAATAATTTCTAAATCAATTGTTTTTGTAAGAACAGAAATAAAATCTAAAAAGCAATTTTCTTAAGCAATATTTTTGTAAAAACTGAAAAAAAAAACAAATATTTTATTTTTATCAGTTTTTAATTTTAAAAAAAATAAGTTTTTTTCAGTTTTTACCGCTTTAGAAAATTGCTTTTCAGTTTTTTTTTCTAGATTTTACAAAAATTATTGTATTAGAAAATAATTGTTTAGTTTTTTAAAGTAATTTTTTTTTATTTTTCTCAGTTTTTACAAAAATATTGCTTTAGAAAATTACTTTTTAGATTTTATTTCTGTTTTTACAAAAATATTGTTTAGAAAATAATTTTTTAGCTTTTTTAAAACAATTTTTTCGTTAATTCAATTTTTAGTAAAAATAAATTCAGTTTTTTTTTCCAGTTATTACAAAAATATTGATTTAGAAAATTACTTTTTAGATTTTATTTATGTTTTTACAAAAACATTGTTTCAGAAAATATTTTTCAGTTCTTTTGTAAAAACTGGAGAAAAAATATTTCTGTTTTTTTTCTTCAGTTTTTAGTAAAAAAAACTTTTAGAAAAATTGCTTTAGAAAAAAAATATTTTGATTTTAATTAATTAAAAAAAAAGAAAAAAATATTGTTTCCGTTAAAAAAAGGGCAAATTTGCACAACTATTGGGCGGTTAGGGCATATTTGGGCCCAACTATTAACGACGGGCATATTTGTCCTATTTCACATAGTTCACGGGCATATTTGAACCTTTTTCGTTAAATTAAATCACTACAAATTTAATTCGATTAACTATTTAAATCCTTTATAATTCCGCTTAAACTATTTCATGTGACGGATAAAAATTCACCGGCCGGGTTTTCACGTAAAAACTTATATGCTTACATAAAGGGGTATCATGAAATCCAAAACCGAGTCATGGATTCTATCAACTATACACAAATATTATTCGTTATTGTCCAGTCTATTAGGCATACACTAACTCTAAATAGAGTCGTACCTTTTGATAAATCAAAACAATAAACAAATTACATTGATCATAATAATTATATCAAAATTAGGAGTATAAGCTCGTTTAATGAATTAGAGAAAATATTTTATATATTCAGTACAAAAATATCTTTTCTCTACGTGGTCCGTTCAATATACATTGAGTATACTAGCATAAGAAGATGGAGTAAAACTACTCCCATAATCAAGACATATTATAAGATAATCTCGTGCTACAATCATCAAGATATTTTGTCCAACAATATTTTTAATTGTGAACATAGTTTATTAATTATGAGAACCAAAAATTTAATCTTTTGTGCATGAGCTAAGGCTTCATACACTAAATTGTCTACTACATAAAAGGACACATATGTAACAAATGATCTATTTAAAATAGCACTTTATTGAATTGAATAAATTAAATAAATAATTTTTCCATAAAGAATAAAATACAATACTATGTCTAAACCGCATGGTTAATAGTACATCCCTACAATTTTAAGTTTCAATTATTGTACAAATATACTTCAAAAGTTTAACTAAGAAAATAAAAGAATGAAGAACAGTAACAAGGAGAATATTCACGCATTACTCTTCCATATAAGAAGACTAAAGTCATGAAAGGTTCATTTATAGGTATATTTTAGTTCCTGTCTTAATTTATGCCTACTACATCCGAAGATATAAACGAAAATAACTATGTCTCAGTCTCAACAAATTGAGGTCGATGATATGAATCCTCGTTTCCTTTCATTTAGCACAATTCATATTATCCTCATTATCAAAAAAAAAAGTGCAAGTATATATATATACACACTTCACTTCAAAGCTTTAAATAAGATGTATGGTTTGAAAGTCAAAGTTCCATGTTTCAGGTTTCCCATATGATTTCCTGTCCTAGTTAGGAACTAGTTAAGGTTGACCCGTACTGAGTACGGGCCCAATAACTCTATTTGCGTATATCTATTTGTTTATGTATTAAATAATTGGTCCAATTTAAAAATTATTAATAAGTTTTATAATTTAATTTATGTTCGTCTGATATTAATATATTCAAGTAGTTACAAGATATATGATTTTGTATTTACTTATATTTCTTCTGCTACATATATCATTGTATTTTAAACATTTAAAGTTCTCTATCAACGCGTTGATGTATGACATCCAGATGAATTATTAAGTAAGAACAAAAAACGTGAGTATACGCAACACATGTGAAACTGTGACAAGTAAACTTAGATATACATTTACCTGTGCGCCTTCCAGCAAATCCAAGATATCCCTGCACAATGAGAGATTATGCATAGCCTCGTACTCGCGCGTATGTCCCCGCCGGAGAATCCACCTCCTAGCTAGAGGGAGCAGCAAAGGTGGTTCATCCGGATCTAATGGTGATAGAGGCAGTTGCAACTACATGAACCGCTTCCAGGCCTAAACCCAAATTAAAAAGTTAACGTAAAATTGAAGATATATTTTTACTAGGTATGTTAAAATAAATAGAGTATTCGAATATGTTGTCACCTGTAGCAGCGGCAAAAATATAGCAACGTCATGCTGGGTGCCCATGCTCTCCCGGCACATCTGCCTGTTCAAGTAGGCGAGAATAGCAACACCCCAGCTGTACTAGGATAAATCATCTAGCTGCTCGAGATGATGAAGAAATCTCAAGCTGACTAGGTTCCCCGAAGTGTTCGGGAACACGACCCTTCCAAATATAAGGAGTAGCAGCAACCTCATTACTAGTGAACAAGATAATCCGGTGTATCGCTATCGATGTCAGGATGCAATGCCTCCAACTACTATCGAATAACTGTCAATGGAAAATGACTGGTCCAAGCCAGTACATTCTCATCCTGTGGCCGAAAAGCAGTGAGCCTCTGCAACATGTCCGGGTATTACACACCTGTCATCTCTCTCATTCCATGCGGCAGAGCAACGGGGTGTCCATCAACGGGTAGCCCATATGAAACCTCCACGTCCTGCTATATGATGGTGGCCTCACCAATGGGCAGGTGGAATGTGTGCGTCTCCGATCGCAACCGCTCTATCAGGGCCGTGACCAAAGACCAATCGAGCTGCAGCCGCCCAATCTCCAAAATCCTATAGAAACCCGTCTCCTGCAGGCGTGTGACTACACTGGGATGGAGAACCCTGTCATTTAGAAAGTTTTGCATGTCGTCCAATCTCCTGACGCAGAGAGTTTGGTCAGTAACTCTCCCTCCCATATGTGGCTGGACCTATGATTTCCTTGTAACGACAATAGCTCATCCCTAGAAGGTCTAGGATGAATAGGCGGCACCTCCATATCGTCTGCTGTAAATTAAACAACATTAATTACATGTTAGTTTTATAATTTCATATGTTTTTTTGTAAATTAAATAATTAATTTTTATAATTATAAAATATTTAATTATTATGTAATCACATAAAGGTTCGATACTTGATATTTATGGTCCAATAGTACCAAGATATCCTAAAAAAAATGTGTTAGTTTTATTATTTTTCATGTTAATTTTATAATTTTATATGTTTGTTTGTTAATTAAATAATTAATTTTTATAATTATTAAATATTCATATATGAGTTCCAGGCTCGATATTTGCAGCCAAGTAGCACCAAGATATCCTGAATTCTTGTATGTTTTAGTTTTATTATAATTTTATATGTTTGTTTGTAAATTAAATAATTAATTCTTATAATTTTACAATATCTAATTATTAAATAATTATATATGGGTTTTAAACTCGATATTTGCAGCCTAGTAGCACCAAGATATCCTGAATTCCTGTATGTAATAGTTTTATTGTAATTTAATACTTTTGTCTGTAAATTAATTATTAATTTTAGTAATTACACAATATTTAATTATTAAATATTTACATATGGGTTTCATGCTCGATATTTGCGGCCTAGTAGCACTAAGATATCTTGAATTCTTGTATGTGTTAATTTTATTATAATTTTATATGTTTGTTTGTAAATTAAATAATTAATTTTTATAATTATATAATATTTAATTATTAAATATTTACATATGGGTTTCATGCTTGATATTTGCGGCCTAGTAGCACTAAGATATCTTGAATTCTTGTATGTGTTAATTTTATTATAATTTTATATGTTTGTTTGTAAATTAAATAATTAATTTTTATAATTATATAATATTTAATTATTAAATATTCACATATGGATTCCACGCTCGACATTGACGGCCCAGTAGACCAATTATATGTTGATTATAATTAGACATAGTTTGTATTTGATCTATCAGTTATTTCGACGTAATTTTGAGTATAAGTGATACTTAATCTATAGGGAAACTAAGCTAAAAGATACTACATTTTACTACGCTAAAAGGAACTACATTTTACTACGCTAAAAGACATTACATTTCATTACCCTAAAAGGGTACTATATTACTAGTCTTTAAGCAAATAAATAATATAAATCAGATAAAATAGCAAATACATTTAATCATAAAATATTCACGAAAATACATATAAAACAGTAAAAAATAACTTATTAACATTTTTAAGCAGATAATAATGTTTTCTCAATTGAAACATATTTGTTTAACACACTAATTTCTAAGTCCGGATAAAAATAATATACCAGTTTAATCGCAAAAAAAAAAAAATACAAAACAACATAGAACACATATAAAACAACAAATATGCATTTTTATACGAGTTTCGACAAAAACTAAATCGGAATACCTCGATTTATGTTTTTTGAAAAGTTGAAGAATTGGAGATTTTGGTCCGAAACGAACAACCATATCTAGAGAAGGCCTTAACTAGGATGTGGGACCAACACTCTATACTTTTTATGGGACGGGTGGGGTCCACTCGAGTTTTTTATCTCGT
>MU665477.1:25858-43128 GCA_026770625.1 Nicotiana glauca
TCCATTTAGATTTGACTCCAAACTTCCTGAATTTTAATTCTGACCATACATACAAGTCAATATACCTGAGATGAAGCTGCTCATGGCCTCAATCTGCTGAATGACGAGTCGGAGCTCAAAACGACCGGTCGGGTCATTACAGAAGGGCAATGACCTTTCGAAGGAGCAAGTACTGTCAGTATTATTATCATGACCCTAAACTAAGACATGGTCATGATAACGCCTCTCGTGAAGACAAGGCCATCCGGCACAACTCCCATATTAACCCTTTAATCATTAAGAGTCATTTTAAACCATTTAATTAAACAAATAATTCATAATATAAGTCTAAATGAACAGTGCAGAAATAACATACAAGCCCGACATTGGGGTGTCACTAGTCAAAAGCATCTACCACAACTGTCTAACAACTTGTAACAACCCGACTGATCGTTTTGAGTAATTGCGCCCGATTAGGTAGTTTGAGGCCTCAAGCAGCTTCACATTATGTATATAGACTTGTGTACATGGCTGGATTCAGTTTCCGGATGAATCAGAGTTGAACTGAAAGAAGGAACCTAGTCTTTGATGTTTAAACAGTGAAAATTTGACCGGAATTGGAAATGGCCCTGGAATGGGTCATGGGTGATCTCAATAGCTCCGTATGGTGATTTTAAACTTAGGCGTGCATCCGGATTCGAATTTGGAGGTCCGTAGGGTAAATTGAGGCATTTCGACAAAAGTTGAAAAAAGTTAAAGTTTAGAGAATGGAGGAGTTTGACCCATAGTTGGATTTTGTGATATCGGGGTTGGAATCCAATTCTAAGATTTAGTGAAGCTCCGTTATATCATTTTGGACTTGTCTGCAAAATTTGGCATCATTTCGGATTAAATTGATACGTTTTGGCATGAGTTTTGAAAGTTAGAATAATTGAAAGTTCCTAAGTTTGATTCTTGGTGTGATTCGATGGTTCCGTGTTGTTTGATATGATTTGATACCTTCAGCTAGTCTGTGTTAGGTTATATGACTTGTTTATGTGTTTGGACGGGGTCCCTGGGGCCTTGGGTGTGTTCCGGGTGGGCTACGGGTTATTTTCCCTTATTTTTGAACTGTTGTTTTCTGCTTCTGGTATCATCTTTCACGATTGCGAATAGCCTTTCGCGTTTGCGAAGCTTTGTTTCTGAACACCTATAAATTCTTCTTCACGTTCGCATAACACTCCTCGCGTTCGTGAAGCTCTGCTTCATCCTTCATCGCGTTCGCGTCCATAACTTCGTTCCCTTGGCTTCGCATTCGCGTTCAACCTCTCGCATTTTCGAAGGTCTGCCTTCCCCGTATTCCCGTCCGAAGCCCTCCATCACATTTGCATAGGAACTTTTTGGCAGCCTCATTCTTCTCTTCTTTGCAAACGCGATCCCTTCTTTGCAAACGCGGTGCTTTAATATCTGGGCAGAATATATGTTTTCCAAATCGAGGGTTAGGCCATTTTTAACATTTTTGGAGTTCTAGAGCTCGGCTTTGGGTGATTCTTTGTGGGTTTCCAAGAAAAACGATTGGGTAAGTGTTCTTCACCTAGAATTAATTACATTCCATGAATTTGCCTTTATTTTTATCATTTAATTTGTGATTTGGGTTGAGTAAAATGTTGGTTTTTGAAGAAAATTCCTAATATGAAAATTGTGATTTGAGGGGCCAAATGGCATCAGAATTTAATAAATTTTGTGTGGTTGAACTCATATTAGAATGGGTATTCGAATTTTGTAAAATTTGTCGGGTTCCGAGGCGCGGGACCAGGGGTCAACTTTTTGACCAATTTTTGGATTTTGTTAAACATCGAGACTTTATGATCCGAAATAGTTTCTTATGTGTTTTATTTGTACTTTGAAGTTAATTTGCTTAGATTTGAGCCGTTCGGAGGTCTTTTCACCCGAGAAGTGCATTTTAGAGTATCAGTTTGTCGTTTTTTAGGTAAGTATCTTGCCTAACCTTGTGTGGGGGACTTCCCCTTAGGATTGAGTTTTCTTTGATAATTGTAGTCCGTGCATGCGAGGTGACGAGTGTGTGCTCGGACTTGTTTGTGGGAAATATGCTATAAGGTTCATAGATCCTTATGTTCAATATGTGGAGAGTATTCCATTATGATTTGGTTTAATAATTTCTTAAATTGTCTCTATATGCTCCATATGATGTTTCTAGCTTTCCTTGAATTCCTATGTGTTGCATTGACCCTTAATTGCCTTAATTGAAGTGATCACCTTCCTTATTGTTTTGATACTTCTTGATTGTGAGTTCATCCATGACTTTGTACAAATAGGTTACATGTCCAACTGTTGTTGTTACCAGTGTAGTTATCACGTGCTTGTTATGTCATGTTGTTTAGTTGAGGTTTTATTGTGAAGTTAATTATCGGTAGAAATTCGGTTATAGCTGATTCCCTTACCGGGACATATTTTAACCTTACTGTTGGTTCCCTTATCGGGATGTGTTTATTCTTGTTGTTGACTCCCTTGCCGGGATATGGTTGTTTCCTTATTATTCCCTTATCAGGATTCTTTTGTGATTAGTGTTGATTATATATATAGATCGGGTTGCACGCCACAATAATATTATAGGGATCGGGTTGCACGCCGCAATAATATTATACGGATCGGGTTGCACGCCGAAATAATATTATATGGATCGGGTTACACACCGCAACAATATTATATGGATCGGATTGCACGCCGCAACAATATTATTTGGATCGGGTTGCACGCTGCAACAACATTATATGATTTGGATCGGGTTACACGCCGCAACAATATTATATGATTTGGATCGGGTTACACACTGCAATAATATTATATTGTTTGGATCAGGTTGCACGCTGCAACAAGAAAAATAAAAGTGAATATTGACTCTTATTGATAATGAGAGTAAAAGCACGAAGGGTGGTGCCCTGCACTCTCGGCTGTTGTGTTTATTTGTTATCATCAATTCAAGTGTTTAAACTGTCTAAATTATTTTATTGCGGTGATCCTTGTGTTAGAACCTACAATGTTTTTTAATACCTCCCCGTATTTATGTATGTATATATATACTCCAATATTTCAAACTTCAATAATTGTTGCAGCCGTAATTCAATTAGTTACTCGAGTATACCCCCTTAAACTTGCTGAGAACGTATGTAACTTAAAAAGGAATTTCTACTACGTTTTAACTTGTTAAATCTCATGTTAAGGGTAATAATCCATTCAATATTGTATTTTTAAATTAAAAGGTGTACTTTCTTTACTCAAATGATTTCAAAAGAAACAAATTTCACCTTTTCTCGCTAGTTTCTCCATTTAGTTTAGAAATTGTAGTTTTACTTATATTAGGCAAATGGGACTTCTTGGACATATTGAGTGCATTGTACGGATATTATATATCGTATAGCATGTGGATTCTGTTGTTAAAAGTGAAATGGAAAAGATGGGGACAAGGTGCCATGTGTGCGGAAGATTTGAAAGTTAAGATTATGACATGAGAAACCGAGGATTGAGATGGATGGAATTGTGTATTAGACATGATGTAATTGATTGTGTGGGAATTTCCTTCTTTAATAAAATACATTCTTACTTGTCTCTGTTCCTATTATGCCAGTGTTGATTTACTTGTTACCTGATTTACTTGGTTATCATTCATTACTACCCGCGTTCTCCTTTATTGTTCTTAGTATTTGTATTTTGATTTCTTTCCGCTGTTGATATTACCTTATTATCTTTATGGCGATATTTTACTATCATATTTTTTTTCATTTTATTTGGCCAGTAGGTGTCTTGACTTTTTCTCGTCACTACCCCACTGAGGTTAGTCTTGATACTTACTGGACACTGTTGTGGTGTGATCATACTACACTTCTTTACATTTTTTGTGCACAGATCCAGGTATTGATTTATAGTAGTTGTGCGGGTCGTCGCGGTGGAGACTCACAGTAACCTATTGCGGCATTCGCAGGCCTCGGAGTCACCTTCATTTGAATTACGTTCCATTGATTCCTTCTCGTTCTGGAAAAGTGTTGTATTTATTTTATATAATTACTCTTAGAAAGGCTTATGACTTATACCACCGGTTTTGGGAATTTTGATTTATTGAGAGTTATTTAATTTGAAGTTAATGAATATTAAGGTTAATACTGCAAATGTTAGGCTTACCTAGTTTAGAGACTAGGTGCCACCACTACTCATTCAGAGAGATTTTGGGTAGTGACACTACCTCAAGACCAATATGGTCGGGAAACGTCACAATTTATACAGAAGGAAGAATAAAGAGGGAGAAATTAGAGCCGCGATCGCCATGCAACTACCTTGCTAACTTCGAAGAAATCGCCACAAAACTCAGAAACATCTGAATCTGCACACAAGGTGTAGGGAGTAATGTGAGTACTCTAACCCAGTAAGTAATAAAATTAAATAAAGTCTAAGAAGTAAGAAACGATGAGTCCACATTATGATAAACTCAGTAAGTACAACAGGATTTCAAATCAAAATACGAATCAATCATCTCCTTGAAAAACCAGCTTTTGGTAAATATTGTTTGAAGATGCTTTCCAACAGTTTCAATAGAGGTTCAATACAATTTATAATTAAAGAGATGAAAATCGTAATCGGCCCTTCGATTAAAACATAGTTCGTATGCAGCCCCTCGGGCAAAACAAGAATCATAAGCACCTCGTAACATAAAAATCTCAGTGGAAATAACAAAACCAAATCAGTGATTAAATTCCGAACATCTCATAAAAACTCCAGCTTAAATGAAACTTGTTTAAAAATATTTGTTCAACATTTTCGATAGAGGCTCAGTATAAAGATGAGTGAAAAAAGTAAATAAATCAACATATTCGATAGAAACTCACTTTAAAGAGGAGTGAAAATTAATAAGTTCATAAACAGGCCCCTCAGGAAAAGAATCACTCATGTACATGTATATATCTGTCACCCCTCGGGCAAGCCTCTCAGTCACTCGTGACTCAACTCTTACCAATCAGCGCTCACACTCAGCATTCATACTCAACAGGTACCATATAGTAACATCTGCGGCGTGCAGCCCGATCCATATATCGTTGCGCCGTGCAAACCGATCCATATATATATATAGTCGACTGTGCTCACTAGGGGTGTGCAGACTCCGGAGGGGCTCTTACTGCCCAATCGCTGGGGCATGCAGCCTGATCCAACATATCGTTGTGGTGTGCAATCTGATCCATACACACACACATACACACACACTCATTAACGTCACAATCAGACCCTCGGTCTATCTCAGTCATTAAACTCACGATCGCTCGGACCATCAGCAAAACGGGGAACTCAGCCCGAACAGTTTTCACATTTTAAGAGGTAAAATGATAAAACCAGATTAAACAATAAACAGATAAAGCATGACTGAGGATATGCTTTCAAAACAAATAGAGTGAGGAAAAGTAGTGAAAATGCCCCTAAGGGTCTCAATAGGTCGGCACAAGGCCCCAAACATGGCATAAAGCCCCAAATATAATATAAATCTCTATAATATGGAATATCATAAGATTTCAAATCAAATACGCGACTTGAAAGTTGTACGGGACGGACCAAGTCACAATCCCTAATGGTACACGACTCCACGCTCGTCATCTAGCGTGTGCTCACCTCAAATAGCACAATGATGTGAAATCTGGGGTTTCAAAACCTCAGGACAGCATTTACAATCATTACTTATCTCGATCCGATCCAAAACTCTAGCCCGCGATGCATTTTCCCTCACGAATCGACCTCCAGATGCTCCAAATCTAGCCATAATCAGTACATCACCATTATAATATTCTAAGGAAACAAAGCGCACTCGAAAATATCCAATTTACATCAAAAATCCCGAAATTGCTCAAACTCGGCCCCCGGGCCCACGTCTTAGATTCTGATAAATTTTACATCAATAGGTTCCCTATCCTCTCACGAGTCTATACATACCAAGAACCTAAAAATCGAACCTCAATTGCCCCTTCAAATCCCCAATTTACATGCTCCAAATTCAAGCTCTAATTCCACAATTTTATGCTTAATTTCCACGATTGATTAGGTAAAATTCACACAAGAATTGAGCATTGAATTCAAAAATCTTACCTCCAGGTGTTATCTCGTGAATCCCTCTTAAAATCCTCTCAAAAAGCTCCAAAATCGCCCAAAAATGGTGAAAGTTAGCCCCAAAATCGTGGACAGTGGCTATTTAAACATTCGGCCCAGGCATCAAAAACCTTCTTCGCGTACGCGGTCAAAGCCTCGCGTTCACGAAGCACAATCCAGCTTTGACCAAAAATCCTTCTTCGCGATCGCGTCTTGGCACTCGCGAACGCGATGCTTCCTCAAACTAACCCTTCGCGATCGCGTAGCCTCTCTCCCGAATGCGATGAATAAACACCCTGAAGCTCAGCTGCTCAATTCCTCTTACGCAAACATGGTCCACTCCACGCGAACCAGATGACAAATCACACAGCCCTTCGCAAATGCGGAGCCTTCCTTGCGAATGCTAAAATTCAAGCCTACACCAGCTAACCCGTTACGAATGCGATGGCCTACCAGCGAACGCAAAGGTCATTTCTCTACAACACAGATCAACAATTTTCTACAATTCCGAACAATATGAAATGGTCCGATTGACCACCCGAAACTCACCTGAGGCCCTCAGGACCTCAACCAAACATTCCAACATATCCCATAACCTCATTAAAACTTCTTCCAACCTTCGGAACACTCAAAACAACATTAAAACACCGAATTCGCATCAGATTCAATACTAAGAATTCCAGATTCTTCTAAATTATGCTTATGATCCAAAAGTCTACCAAACCTCGCTCGAATGGCCTAAAATTGTGCACACACGTCAGAAATGACACTATGGAGCTACTGCAACTTCTGGAAATTCCATTCTGACCCTTATATCAAAGTCTCACCTATCAATCAAAAAATGCCATAATCTCAATTTCGCCAATTCAAGCCTAAACCTTCCACGGACATCCAAAATGCACTCTGATCATGCTCTTAAGTCCCAAATCACCTAATGGAGCTAACCAAATCATAAGAATTCTGATCCAAGATCATATACAAAAAAGTCAAATCTTGGTCAAACCTTTCAAATTTCAAGCTTCTAACTGAGAATTGTTCTTCCAAATTGATTATGATTACCCTGAAAACCAAAACCAACGATTTACATAAGTCATAATACATCACACGGATCAAGTCATGCCCGTGAACTAGCGAGCAAAGTGCAAAATCTCAAAATAATCGGTCGGGTCGTTACATCCTCCCTACTTAAACATATGTTCGTCCTCAAATGAGCCCAAAGTTTTTCTAAAAGCCAACCAATCGCTAAATAACCTTACCATGCATATACCCAGGGGTGATCCCACATCACCCTATCTCATATAGGTCCGATAACACAATATAACTGAAATTTCACAATCCATCCTAGCCCATAAACCTTAGAACCACATTTCCACCACTGAAACCATCCCCAAGATCAAAACCTCACATCTATACTCTGAATAGGCCCGAACAAGCTATAATAACCCATAGTTCAACCATCAGGTTCAATTACATGACATACCACATAACTCAAACACTTGTAGCGATAACTTCTAATCACACCAGCTGCACACAACAACCGAGTATCGATAGAGAACCTCTTATCAACTAAAGTTTCATACCAACACTTTCATATACTTCAAATAATAAATGAAATACGCGGTAATCCATAACCATTTCCCCGATCAACCATTCATGAAGTCACTTCTTCTTTGGAAAATACCATAGCAAATTCCTGAGCTGAACCTCAATATTATCCTTCCAACATGCTGAAATCGAATTCGTTTATATTTATTAAAGACCCCAAAGATCTCATCTAATCCAACATGATTACTCTGGTGACATGACACATCAATACAGGCTAAAGCCACAACTTGTGCAGCTCGTGCACCAATAAGCAACAATCCGAACATACCCAAATCATGAAAAATGATTCAAATGAAAGAGTTGTACCGCAAGCTCACCAGTACCACCGCAACACAAGGTTGAGAATCCATCACACATTGTAGAAATAGAACACACAAATCTAACCCACAGGATCATACCTCCACATAGCTTCGCTCCAATGCGCGACCTCATCCAAACACTGGTCCGCATGAAACACCTTAAGTCGCTACGCTCAAAATAGACAACCATGCTCAATATGATGTCTAAAACCATAGCAATAATCATAACCACCGCGAGTCAATTAACATAACATTACACATACCCGAAGGGGCATAACCGATACGCCACCCGCTGTCACGACCCCAAACCGGACCCGGTCATGATGGCGCCTCTCATGAAGACAAGGCCAACCGACACAATTCCCAAATTAGATTTAACATTTTTAATAATTCAATTTAAGTCATTTATAAGGATAAACCCCCGACAAGTATAGACTTAGCAAAATAAAACAAGTGCAAAAATGATTACAGCCCGACATCAGGGTGTCACAAGTCACGAGCATCTTCTAAGGTAAAAAATACAACGGGATTTCAAAAATATACTAAAAATAGTCTAATGACATCAAGAGGGAGTAAAGTTGTGTTGCGGACGTCGGGAAACTACCTCGTTATAACTCTAATGACTCTGCCTTAGCTCAGCCAATACACGCTACCGGGTGCAGAAATACCTTAAACTATACAGAAGGTGCATGGAGTAAAGTGAGTACTCCAACTCAGTGAGTAATTAAAATAAATGGAGACTGAGCGATAAGAAATCACGTAAAGCATATCGAGATGCTGTATAAAAGCAATAAAAAATCATTTAAGAAAGCAATGAAGTTGTGAAATCTTTTAAAGCATCTTAGCCCAGTTTAAAATTCTTTAAAAATGACTTTTTCAACAGTTACGCAATTGAATGTAAAGCAGTTAGTGTAGATAAGCACAGAAAATCCGCCTCTCATGCACAAATACACAATTAAACAGGCAAATGACAAGCAAATAAGAAAGAAAAGCACATATGGTTCGCCCCTCGGGCAATATCTCAAAATAATACCAACCCCTTGGGCTATCACATAGAACAATACCAGCCTTTCGGGCAATCACATAGAACTGTACTAGCCCTTCGGGCTATATCTCACATCACAATGGGTACCCGTGCTCACTGGGGGTATGCAGACTCCTGGAGGGGCCCCTTACGGCCCAAGCGCAATATCAAGCCATCTCCTAGCATCATATCTAAGCTCTCGGTCTCGTATCAACAAGCCACCTTGTGGCGTACATATCTCAGGCCCTCGGCCTCATAACCAAAATCACTGTTTCACCGCTGCGGCATGCAGCCTAACCTAAAGATATCCTCACAACACAGGCCCTCGGCCTTACTCAGTCAAAAATCACATAAGCCACTCGGGCACCAGTAAAACATGATGCTCAGCCCAAAAACATTATTTCAAATATCATTTCAAGTGTTAAAGGAAAGTAAACATGGTTGAGTTTTGAAAACAGTGGAAAATAACATGACTGATTTCAAGTATAAAGTCAAAACAGTGAGGAAATATAAAAAAATACGTGAAGGGTTCAAATAGTTGGCTCGAAGCCCAAATATAGCATTTAGCCCAAATAATAATGATAACAAATAGATTTCAGTCAAATAGGCAGTAAAATCATCAATTGGGATGGACCAAGTCATAGTACCCAATAGTTCACGACCCCACGCTCGTCATTGAGCATGTGTTTCACCTCAATATAGCACTACGATGTGCAATCCGTGGTTTCAAGCCCTCAAAACATCATTTACAATCATTACTCACCTCGATCCGGTCCAAACTCTAGCCCATGATGCCTCGCCCACACGAATTGACCTCTGGATGCTCCGAATCTAGCCACAATCAGTACATAATAATTAAAATATGCTAAGGGAACGAAGCCCACTCAAAAATATCCGATTTAACATCAAAATCCCGAAATTTCCCAAACCCAGCCCTTGGGCTCACGCCTAGGAATCTGATAAAATTAACATCAATGTAATCCTCATCCTCTCACGAGTTCATACATATAAAGAGCATCAAAATCGAACCTCAAATGGCCCATCAAATCCCCACTCAAAGGTCTCCTAATCTCAAACCCTAATTACCCATTTTTGATACCAATTTTCCATGTATTTTAAGCTTACAATGTTAAAATTCATCATAGAAACTAGTTTATGGTCAAAAAATCTTACCTCCATGAATTCCTCTCTAATTCTCTCTTCAATTAGCTCTCCCAAGCTTTCTCCTAGATGAAATATGGTGAAACCCCTTTCAAAATCGCGAAGGGTGCAATATATACTTTCTACCCAAACGTTTTCACATCTACGACCTAGATTTGCTTCTGCGGTACCGCATTTGCGGTCAAGGCCACCGCATCTGCGATCCTCACTTAAATTACCAAAACCATATATGTGACACATTTCGTGCATCTGCGCCTCCGCAGGTACGGTCCCACAACCGCATCTGCAGTTCCTGCCAACCTCACTAGCTTTCGCTTCTACGACCAATTCTCCACATACGCGACATCGCACCTGCGGTCCCCAGTCCACAGGTGCGGAAATACCAGAAGCAGAAAATTTGCAGCTTCTTCAAAAATTTCGAACTCTCCCTCAACCATCCGAAATCACCCGAGGCCCCTGGGACCTCAACCAAAAGCACAAACATAACCCATAACCTTATTCAAACTTATATCAATCTTGAAAACACCTCAAACATCATCGAATTAACAAAAACACATCGGATTCAAGCCTAAGATTCCAAAATCTTTCCAATTCCGCTTTTGATCAAAAACACAACCAAACCACATCTTTATCAAAATCTCACATATCAATCAGAAAACACCGAAATCTCAATTTCGCCAATTAAGGCCTAAACTTTCCACGGACTTCCAAAATGCATTCCGATCACGCTCCTAAGTCCCAAATCACCTAACGGATCTAACCAAATCATAAAAATTCTGATGCGATATCATATACAAACAAGTCAAATCTTGGTCAAACCTTTCAAATTTCAAGCTTCAATTGAGAACAATTCCTTCCAAATTCATTCCGATTACCCTAAAAACCAAAATCGACGATTTGCGTAAGTCAAAATATATCACACGGGGCAAGTCATGCCCGAGAACTGGCGAGAAAAGTGCAAAAGCTAAAAAAGACCGGTCAGGTCGCTACACCCTCCGAGCAATATTCAGTACTCTTCCCGTTCGACTTTCACTATGAAACCCCAATGGAACCACACCACATGTGCCTATAACCAACAAATCATAACGGCTCGCAACCCAAAAAAGTAATTCATAGATCCCCCTGATTACTAATATCTCAATAACAACCGAGCTACGCAGGCCACTAAAACCCAAGAGCATTATCGTGAAATACCCATAGAAATTCATTACCTCGTAAGCATCCAAAGAACTAATCATATCCTTACCATACCGACTCGGCCTACTACCGAGCTATCCCATCTATCCGAGTTCCCTTCTGATTTACCTTCAATTTGACACTCCTTCTTGCTATAACATCACAATTCCTCAACCCAAACTTACCACTCGAGACCCAAGCATAAAGCCACACTGTCCTATAGTCCATAAGCCGCTGAATACTCTCTATATATTCCTAACAGCACCATGTTCAAAATGCTTACCCTGAAGAGACTTCCTACGAATCTAAATCCATTACCTTCACCTTCCTGATATTGGTATATATAATCCCATAATTAATATAGAAATACCACAAGTCTTGACATCTTCCGATGAAAACTCAGTTTCTAGCCACATATACAACTTGAAAAAGCTCAATTGTTACATGTAAAATCTTGAACACATTAGAACCATTCTCGAGATTCATTCACTCTATTCAAACTGCAATTAGCCTGATCAAACAAACAGAACCATCCGTGCCTCAATAGCACTCCGACACCGCAACCTGTAACCTAATCCTAGAACAACCAAGCAACTTCTTGCTCTATACACTGAGCATCCATTACCAACAACAACTCAAGACATTCCGTCATTCTCATACACCTATGAAGAATGACATAACCTTTGTCAAAATTTTCTTTTACTCGAGCCATCCTCGGTCTCAATCTTCGTAAGCCATAAGTGATTCACCCGCAAGCCTCACGCTGGAACCAACAAAGCCCATAACTGTGAAATCATTTAATTAATAGTGTACTCCCCCACTTAGATCGAACCCATATACCAAAACATGCACAATAACTCATAACGCATATACTTTATTGCTGCCATAATACCGTAGTGAGATTAAACTTGATCCTTCATAAGCTCGTAAAACATAGACCATCTGGTACTGTAAAACTCTTGCAATCTCGCATTCACTCTCGTAACAGTTAAACCCACTCTCCTAAGCGACCCAAATTTAAATTGCAACACACATCTTTCCCTGGTAACAGATATCTTCCAATGAATGTCATAAGGGATTACGCAAACTTCAGAACGATCAACATGAGATAACTCACCTGTTTTCCCTACGACTAACATTTATGTATACCTCCCACCGTCATAAATACTACGCAGTCACTTAATCCTCCTGAGTCTAAACTCATACCGCAACATGAAATTTACTTCACTCCTAATTAGAAAACATGGAATGATTCTTCACACACCCATAACTCGGGGCTATACGTCAAATCAAGATAAACATCAAGTACCTAGCGGTTCTTCCATCCTCCAGTAGACCCTTCTCGTCGATTCCAAATCACATGATTACATCTCGCAGTCGCATCACACTTATCACGTAGCCATTCAGCCATCAGTTCTACTAATAGGGATCTACCGAACGTATAAGTTCAAAAAAACACTTGCTCACACAATCAGTACCTTGGTGCTCAAGCTATAGGCAAAACAATCCGGCCTCGACTCCTCCAAATTGGCCCAACATTAACACACAGAGATCACATCTCGCCTATCGATCAGGGAATCACACTCTATCGATGAACATCTGATACTGAGAGCTCATGTGTGCATATGAATGCGTGGAAGGAATTCAAAGATTTACTTTTCAAGCTGAATTAAGGACGCACGATAAGTATTAAAGAATGTGAAGTTTTTCCTAAAGGTTCTGCAACCTCCCGAGGATAAGTACAGACGTCTCTGTACCGATCCGCGAGACTCTACTAAACTGCTCATGACTCGTAGACCTATATAACCTAGGCTCAAATACCAACTTGTCACGACCCTAAACACAAACTTGGTCGTGATGGCGCCTCTCGTGAAGACAAGGCCAGCTGACACAACTCCATATTAACCATTTAATCATTAAGAGTCATTTTTAAGCCTTTAATTAAACAAATGATTCATAATATAAGTCTAAATGAACAGTGCTGAAATAACATACAAGCCCGACATCGGGTTGTAACTAGTTATGAGCATCTACTATAATTTTCTAACTACCTCAAGACCAACATGGTAGGGAAAAGTCACAATTTATACATAAGGAAGAATAAAGAGGGAGAAAGTAGAGCCGCGATCGCCAGGCAGCTACCTTGATAACTCCGAAGAAACCGCCACCAAGCTCAGAAAGACCTGTATCTACACATAAGTTGCGGGTAGTAATGTGAGTGCTCCAACCCAGTAACTAATAAAAGTAAATAAAGTCTGAGCAGTAAGAAACGATGAGTCCATATTATGATAAACTTAGTAAGCACAACAAGCTTTCAAATCCGAATACTAGTCAATCATCTCATTAAAAATCTAGCTTTTGGTAAAAATCGTTTGAAGATGCTTTCCAACAGTTTCAATAGAGGTCCAATACAATTTATAATTAAAGAGATGAAAATCGTAATCGGCCCTTCGGGCAAAACATAATTCGTATACAGCCGCTCAAGAAAAATGTCACGACCCGGATTTCCCACCATCGGGAGTCGTGATGGCGCCTACTAATGGGAGCTAGGCAAGCCAACTCTTACTTTAAAACATTTAAATATAGCACTATGATTTTAGTGGAATAAATAAATTTAGCGGAAGACTTAACAATTTTTACTAGATACGATACAGAAAACCCAAACATGATACACTACCCAAGAACTGGTGTCACAATACTCACGAACTTCTAAGAATAATACACATAACCGTCTGAAAGAAATATAAAACTGTTTATCTCGAATACATGAGATAACAGACTGAAAAGTAAAGATAGAGGAGACAACGGGTCATGCGGACGGCTGCAAGGCTACCTCGAAGTCTCGGTAATCGGAATGTTAACAATCGCACTACTGCCGCTGCTGCTGTCCGTAACCTGTATCTACGCAAAAAGAGCAAAGAGTGTAGCATCGGCACAACCGGCCCCATGTGCTGGTAAGTGCCTGGCCTATCCCAGCGAAATAGTGACAAGGCTAGGACCAGACACCACATAAACCTGTACAGTTAAAAATACATATACAACAAAATAGCAAGAAACAACATCTAATATTTAAGAAGAGAAATTATGCTCTGGAGTAGCCACAGAATATATATTATCAACGAAGGTATTTAATTCACTTTCCAACTCAACTTATCTTATCACAGGAGTACAATCACTCGCTCCCATCTTAATATCAATCTTTTATTTATTCATCAAAAACAATATATAATATATCACCGGCAACTATGGCCAATATCAATAATCATTATCTGTTAGTGATGCGGCGCGCATCCCGACCCTTCCGATAAGTCACCGACATCTATGGCCAATAACAGTACATAATAGGCTACCGGCAGCTATGGCTAATACCAACAATCATTATCTGTTAGTGATGCGGCGCGCACCCCGACCCTTCCGATATGTCACCGGCAACTATGACCAATAACAATAATCATACCATATATTACCGGCAAGAAACCAATAATAATTAACCAACAATGTATATATTACCAGTATGAAACCAATAATAATTAATCCACAAATATATATATTACCGGCATTAAACCAATAATCTTTAATCAACAATATTTATATTACCGGTATTAAACCAATAATAATTCCTTTCATATAATCACATAAGATTATTAAAAGTTTAATCCATTTAAGACTCACGGTCACGCTCGACTCCCAATGTATAGATACTTGTCACCATGCCTATACGTCGGACTCCACACATAACAATTAGCACATAAACTTAACTCATATTCCCTCAAGCTAGGATAGATCAAACACTTACCTCGAAGGTTTACGGCCAACTCAATCCTCAATCAATGCCTTCCCTTTCAAATTTGGCTCAAAATCAATCGTATCTATACACAATTGATTTAATATCATCAATAATACTTCACAAACTAATCCAAATGGCTAAATATAATTTCTACAACATTCTGTCCGAAATGGTGAAAAATCGACCCCTGGCCCGCTGGTTCCAAACTAGGGGTTCGGACCAAAATCTATTTACCATTCACAATTGCATTATAATTAACAAGAACAGGGAGCTGGAATGGCAGTGGCATCCATACTTATATATTGAAACTTACCTACATAGAATTCACTAACTGGATCAACCACAGTATGTATACGATCATTACATATGGTGAAAACATATAATGGCCCACCTCACATTCTTTTGCTTCTCTATGAACCTATAGGTAGAAATCTTCATTTTTTTGAAAGTGATTGAAATGGAATCCTTGGCCGAATTATTGTAGCATTCTTTTGACAAAAATAAAAATTGAATAGGAAAGATGGCAAAAAGGAAGGCTTTACTAAAGCACAATATTTTTTTATACACAAACATATTGGACTAATTTAATCTTAACTACTAGTTTCTAATATGCCTGTTCTATAATTGTCAATGCCAAAGGAAATCACGTTTTTCTAGTAATTTAAAATATGAGAATGTATTTCCACTCTATGATCTTATATGCACCTTGCACTGTTATACAAATGTGATAAATTTGGATGTTTCCTTCTATCACTCCAATCAACTTCATGCTATCACTGTTATGGAGAAGACTTTAATTTCTTTTTTCTAAAATAGATATGAATTCCTCTCAATTTAATTACACCTCCAAACTTACTTCAAAGTAAATCCAATCTTCTGAAGCTAACAAAAATTCTAGAACAACAGAGTAGCGTCAAATGTATGAAGCTNTTGAAACTAACAAAAATTCTAGAACAACAGAGTAGCGTCAAATGTATGAAGCTCAAGCATTTCTCCAAAGTGAAATAAAAAAAACGGTATGAATTACAGTGCTAAAATCCACTTATTTGATAATGTCTATTACTACTACTACTAATAATATTACTGAATGACTTGTAGAAAATAATTTGCCTTACTGAGTTATGAAAACATTATTCAGAACATGCACTTATACCCATACTAAATAATGTGATAACAAGCACTGACCCGAAGAAAAGAGCTCTTCAATTTGGATCCAAAAAGTCACTGCAAGCTCAAACTCAATAATATGGTGGCACACGAGATCTTATTTGAAGAAGAGGGTCTGAAGGTTCTGTGTTTTTTTCTTTTTCTTTTTCTTTTCTTTTGTTGAGAATTTGAGACAATTGTCTCCACTTCCTTTCTGAATCCCTCGAGCAGTAGCTCCTTTTTGGTATTTAAATATGAAATGTTTGGTAATGAAAGTGACAAATGACATGGAAAGCATATGGTGAATATTATTATTATAGTGAGAAAAGGGTTGGATAAGTTCTTTATCTTCTCAATATTCAATCAATCGACCGGATTTTAAGGAAAAAACTTTACACTTTAGATATTTTATTTTGATAATAATAAAAGAGAATTAAGAATTTCGAGAGTCAGCTGATAAGAAAGCTGCTACATATGGTTCGTCCAAAATTTTCCAATTTAAGGCCGAAACACGTTAAACAATGTCCGTTTTCAACCAAACTTTATAGGAAGCACTTAAACAATATATGTGAGCTGTACCGGCGTCAGAACCAAAATACGAGCCTAATACCATCACATTTCAATAAAATTTCATTTTCATTTTCCTAAAATATTTTCAAAAAAACAATTTCACGGAAAAATTCATTTCTCGGGCCTAGGACCTCGGATTTCGATTCCGGGCATAAGCCCAAGTTCCATATTTTTCTACAGACTTTCTGAGACCGTCAAATCACGGATCCCGGTCCGTTTACCAAAAATGTTGACCAAAGTCAACTATGTCAATATTAGTATCAAAATTCTTCAAATCTTTCACATAACTCATATATTTCAACATGTAAATTTTCTGGCTTCGCGCCCGGACTGCGGACGTAAATCGAGGCAGCTATAAATGAGGTTTTCAAGGCCTCAAAAGCTCGATATGCCTGAGAAAACA
>MU665479.1:12545-25896 GCA_026770625.1 Nicotiana glauca
TGGTTCTTCAGACTCTGAAGGATAGCCAGTTATATGCTAAGTTCTCGAAGTGCAAGTTCTTGTTGAGTTCGGTTGCATTTTTGGGCCACGTCATATCAGTAGAAGGTATTCAAGTGGACTCGAAGAAGATTGAGGCAGTCAAGAACTAACCTCGACCAACTTCAGCTACAGAGATTCGAAGTTTCTTAGGGTTAACAGGCTATTATCGTTGATTCGTGGAGGGGTTTTCATCTATCGCAACCCGATGACTAGGTTGACCTAGAAGGGTGCCAAGTTTAGATGTTTGGATAAATGTGAGATGATCTTTCAGAAGCTCAAGACAGCTCTGACTACGACACCGATATTGGTTTTGCCCACAGGTTCAGGGCCTTATACAGTCTATTGTAAAGCTTCCCGTATCGGACTTGGTGCAGTATTGATGCAGGATGGTAGAGTCATTGCCTATGCTTCGAGGTAGTTGAAGATCGACGAGAAGAAATATCTGGTTCATGATCTAGAGTTGGCAGACATTGTTCATGCTTTGAAGATTTGGAGGCATTATCTATATGGTCTGACGTGTGAGTTGTGCACTGATCATACGAGTCTTCATTACTTGTTCAAGAAAAATGAGTTAAATTTGAGGTAGAGAAGGTGGTTGGAGTTGTTGAAAGATTATGATGTTACTATCTTGTATCACCCGGGAAAGGCCAATATAGTGGCCGATGCCTTGAGTAGAAAGTTCGACAACATAGGCAGTCTTGCGTATATTCTTGTCAGCCAGAGGCCGCTTGCTTTGGATGTTTAGGCTTTGGCCACTCAATTGGTGAGGTTGGATATTTCTGAGCCTAGTGGAGTGTTAGCTTGCACGGTCGCTCATTCTTCATTATTGGAGCGTATCCGTGATCAACAGTTTGATGATGCCCATTTGTGTGTCCTGAGAGACATTGTGCAGCGTGCAGGTGCCAAGAAGGTTTCCTTAGACGCTGATGGTGTCCTGAGATTACAGGGGCGAGTTTTGTGTGCTCAATGTTGATGGGATTCGAGAGTTGATAGTAGCGGAGGCCTATAGTTCCCTGTATTCTATTCACCCAGGCACTGCGAAGATGTATCAGGAATTGCGGCAGCATTATTGGTAGCATAGGGTGAGGACGAATATTATTGCATATGTGGCTTGTTGTTTGAACTGTCAGCAGGTTAAGTACGAGGATTAGAGGCCTGGTGGACTGTTTCAGAGGATTGAGCTTACCGAGTGGAAGAGGGAGAGGATTACTATGGATTTTGTTACTGGACTCCCGTTGACCCGGAAGAAGTTTGATGCGATTTGGGTCATTGTTGATAGGCTGACCAAGTCAGCACATTTTATTCCTGTTGCAGCCAATTATTCATTCGAGAGGTTAGCTGAGATCTACATCAGAGAGAATGTTTGCCTTCATGGGGTGCCAGTATCTGTCATATCGGACCGGGGTACGCAGTTTACCTAGCGTTTCTGGAGAGCAGTTCAGCGAGAGTTGGGCACCTAGGTTGATTTGAGCACAACATTTCATGCTCAGACGGACAGACAGTCCGAGTGGACTATTCAGATATTGGAGGACATGCTCCGAGCTTGTGTTATTGACTTTGGAGGATCGTGGGATAAGTTCTTACCCTTAGCAGAGTTCGCCTACAACAACAGCTAGTAGTCTAGGATTCAGATGGCTCCGTATGAGGCTTTTATGGTAGGCGATATTGGTCCCCACTTGATGATTTGAGCCGGGAGAGGCTCGGTTATTGGGTACAGATTTAGTTTAGGAGGCCTTGGACAAGGTCAAGATCATTCAAGATAGGCTTCGGACAGCTCAGTCCAGGAAGAAGAGTTATGCAGATCGCAAGGTTCGAGATGTGGCTTTCATCGTTGGTGAGCGAGTATTGCTCAGAGTGTCGCCTATGAAGGGCGTGATGAGATTTGGGAAGACGACAAGCTTAGCCCTAGGTTCATTGGCCCATTTGAGATTCTAGATCGTGTGGGAGAGGTGGCTTATAGACTTGCTTTGCCACCTAGCTTCTCAGTCGTGCATCCAGTTTTTTGTGTGTCCATGCTTTGGAGGTATCACGATAATCCTTCCCACGCGTTAGATTTCAGCACTATCCAATTGAACAAGGATCTTTCTTATGAGGAGGAGCCGGTGGCTATTCTAGATCGGCAGGTTTGACAGTTGAGGTCGAAGAGTTTTCCTTCAGTGCATGTTCAATGGAGAGGTCTACCACCTGAGGCATCGACCTGGGAGTCCGAGTCTGATATGCGGAGCCGTTATCCTCATCTTTTTCCCAACTCAACTACTTCATTCTTTTTTCCTTCGAGGATGAACGGTTGTTTTAGAGGTGGAGAATGTAACGACCCAAAGGGTCATCACCTGTTTTCTAATTCATTCCGTACTTCTGAGGCCTTGAAAACCTCATTTTTAGTTGCCTCGATTTGTATGCACAGTCCGGGCGCATAATCGGAAAACTTAAATATAAATTCTGTGTGAAAATTGATGAATTTTTGTATTAATATGATTAAAGTTGACTTTGGTCAACATTTAGGGTAAATGAACCCGGACCTGTGATTGGACGGTCTCGGAGGGTCCGTAGAAAAATATGGGACTCGGGCATATTCCCGGAATCGAAATCTAAGGTCCCGAGCCCGAGAAATAAATTTTTAAAAGAAATTGTTTTTCTAAAATTTTTAAAGAAATTTGGAATGAAAATGAATTATAACATCTTGGTATCGGGCTCGTATTTTTGTTTCGGTGCTCGGTACAGGTCTTATATATGGTTTAAGCGCTTTCTGTGAAATTTGGTTTAAATAGGACGTCATTTGACGTGTTTCGGACCTAAATATTTAGAAATGATAGTTTATGAGGTTTGATGAAAAAGTGATGATTTTGAGACTTGATTCCTCGTTTTTTATGATAATTTTGCGATTTGATTGCACAATTAAGTTCGTAGGATGTGGTCGAGTTAGTGTGTGCGAGTGGATAGGATCCCCAAGGGCTCGGGAGTGTTTTTGGAGGTGTTCGGAATAGTTTTGAAACTTAGGAAATTGTAGAAACATTGCAGCAGGTGAACAGTGAATTTCTTCATCACATTCGCATAGCTTCAGATTCCGCCCTTCTTTGCGTTCGCATCCCTATTATCGCGATCGCGTAAGCCAAGTTCAGGACACCAGTAGGTTCCTCTCCGCGTTCGCATTGAGCTGTTCATTAACGCATAGCTCTGCTACTCCCTTCAACATGTTCGTGTACCTTTTCACGCGTTCGCATAGGCCCAGATTCTGGACCCCAGTATTTTACTCTACACGTTCGCAACCCTCCACTCGCGAACGCGATGCTTGCCAGCCTCCCTTCTTTGCGAACACGACCCTCCCTGTCACAAACACATAGAGTAATTCCGCCCAGTGATTTTTTTTAAATGTTCAAAAGAATAGCTACGGGTTTAACTCTAACTCTCACGAGCTGTCTTCTTTCCAAGGCTTCTAGGAGTCCATTGAAGCCCCCACTCTTCAAGACCACTTGGGTTAGTAAATCCCCACTTATTTCCTTCATCTTTCTTTATTAATTACTGAAATTCTAAGCTTAAATCACATAGATTAGGGGTGGAAATTGGGGAAAATGGGTAGAATTAGGGCTTTTCAATTTTCTTTGATTTAGACCTCGTTTTGGTATCAGATTTAAAAACAAATTGTACATTAAGGCTCGTGGGGGAATGGGTGATATGAAATTGGTTCGAACCTCAGGTGTTGACCAAGCGGGCCCGGGGTCAATTTTTGGAAGAAAGGTTAGAAAACTATATAGGCATTGGGTTTGATTTGTTTAGCTTATATTAATGTTATAAAGTCATTATTTCATAGATTTGATTGAGTTGGAGCCGAATTCGAGAGGGAAGGCGGTCATTGTAGATTGATTTAGCTGTGGAAGTTGAGGTAAGTGTTTGGTTTAACCCTAGCTTGACGGAATATGAGTTGAGTCTTGTTTGCTATTTTCTAATTGATCGAGCACGATATATAGGCATGGTGACGAGTATCTATACATTGGTGTCTAGCATAACCGTGAGTCCTTAAAGGGTGATTATCATGATTTTGTTGTGAATTCCATGTTAATTGAGGATTTCTATATATTGTAAAGAACTTGGGAAAAACATTATGATCATTTGATTTTCGTGGTGTATTGGCTCGATTGTAATACGAATTGAAAAGGTATCTAAGATTATAAAATTCTTGGGAGCATTGGATCAAGTGATAAAGTGTGATGTGAAGTAAGAAATGAAAGAAAGCTAATGAGTTATTGGTTATTCCCTTGCCGGGGTGTTTTGCTGTTTGGTAGACTTTTCTCCCTTGCTGGGATATTGAAATTGTTGTTATTGTTCCCTTGCCAAGATTTCTATTTTGTTTGTCTATTCCCTCGCTCCATTATTTGTGATTGTTGTTTGCATGAGGACGAATGATAAAGCACGAAGGATGATGCCGTGTACGATTGTGATATGAATGCTAATGCATGAAGGAACATTCCATGCCATAATATGATTACTAATCCACGAACGAACATTCCGTGCCATGATATGAGTTTTTATGCACAAAGAATCATTCTGTGCCATCATTTTGTGAGGTAAAGCACGAAGGGTGATGCCATGTACTTTATATGATTGTTTTGGTGAGAACGAGAGTAAAAGCACGAAGGATAGTGCCGTGCAACTGTTGATTTCCTACTCTCGTTGATATTGTAGTTGTACTGTTTTATTCCTTATTTATTGATTTTATACCTGCACCGTTACAGCCCCTACAACATGCTCCCCTCTTTCTTGACTGGTTAATTTCTGTATACATTTATACTGCGTATATATATTGAACTGCACAGGTTTGTTTGGTAGTCCGAGCTAGTCTTGTCACTACTTCGATGGGGTTAGGCCAGGCACTTACTAGCACATAGGGTCAGTTGTGCTGATGCTATACACTGTGCATCGTTTTGCACAGATCACGGTGCCAGAGTAGCTTTTGGAAGCAGTAGTAGATTTGGGAGCTAACTTCAGCCCAGAGACACCGAGGTAGCCTTGCTGACGTCCGCAGGCCCGGAGTTTCTTCTATCTTTAATTTAGTTTGTTATCCTTTGTACCGGAACAAACAGAACTATATTTTATTCAGACACTGTATTTAGCATTCTCTAGACGTTTGTGAGTTTGTGACTCCAGTTCTTGGGTAGAGTTGTATTGTATTTCCGCATTGCTTTTAGTTTATTTATATTTAAGACTTCCGCTTTTCTATTAAATGTTTCATTGTTTTTAATAATGTTGAGATTTGCTAAAAGAGGTAATAAATAATTGGCTTGCCTAGCTCCTAATAGTAGGTGCTATCACGACTCCCGAGGGTGGAAAATTCGGGTTGTGACACTCCGCCTTTCAAAATATTACAAATTACCATATGAAATTTTGAAATAAAAGAAGTAGGTCGCGAAAGAAATTGCTGGATGTAAAATAATTTCTATTCTTAAATGGTAAAATATAATTAGTCTCCTTTATAAATTAACCAAATTTTATATCTTATAATAAAGTTATTACTTAGTAGGTTCCAATAGTTTTGGTAGTTTTCAAAAGTTTGTTTTTAACTATGGTTAAGACGTTTATAAAGTTAATTTTTAAAATTTTAGAAAAAACAAGGGTCAATCACTCAAATATGTACTTGATGAGGTAAGAGAGAGGAGCAAGATTCAAAATTTTCATAGGAAGTATAGTTATGTTTTTCATTTTAAATTATGTAGTTTAACGTGCGCGTAATGTTATAAAACAATTAAAGACGAAAAAGAGTATTGCAGAGCAAATGAGAGAGAGGGAATTCTTATTGATATGAGATGAATTACAATGGAATAGAACTCTTTATTTTTAGGGAGAGAATGACTTAGCCACCAAGTAATAAACCCTAGAATCTCTCTAAATATAGACATTCAACTTAAGTAGAATCCTATTTATAACACTCCCCGTTGAATGTCTATTCAACGGATAATATGGCTCGTTAAAACCTTAACTAAAATAAAACCCAATGGGAAAAAAATTATAGAAAAGGAAAAAGAGTACACATATCTAATAATACGCCTTTTGGTTGCCTCGTTAAAAACCTTGCAAGGAAAACCCAGTGGGACAAAACCTTATAAGGTAAAAAGAGTACAACGTGTATTAAATCCCCCTGATGAGAGCATCAATTCACATCCTTGAGCATTTGCATTCCAATCTTGGGCACCATCTTCAAAATATCTTTGGTAGAGATTTGATGAACAAATCATCCATATTAACTTGAATGAATATGTTGAACCTTGAAATCATCATTCTTGATAGAAGTATAATGTATTCATAAATATCGTGGAATGATTCTTCAATATCTCCATAGAGGTATTCTTGCTATTACATTATCACGCTTATAGTTATAGCAAAATACATTTGTGCATAAATTGCACTGAGGATGTGGTACTTCAAGATCAAGAATTGTATAAGCTTTAAGCAATTTAAATTCTTTCGGGATTGTCATATAAGTATATTCAAATAAGCCATTTAAATAGACTTTAGATTCATGTCAATTTTTAATCTCATGCTAGACATATAAGATAAAATAAAAGTGATTGCACATATCATTGAATTTATATTTTCAAGTATTTGAACTGTATGTCCAAAACAATATGTCTTTCATATGAAACAATTCTACTTGAATTGTTTTTCTAGACTTAAGATCCTCATGTCACGACCCAAAATCCACTAAGGGTCGTGGTGGCGCCGGACACCTCTATCAGGCAAGCCAACTAAATTATCAATTTAATCCTCTTTTAATACCTTTGAAAATCTAATGGTTTTCCTTCCATTTTTCATAAATAAAAGATCACTACTTGAATTCAAATTGAAATAATAACAATTAGTACAAATCCTTTGAAAACCATCCAAAAACCCGGTGTCACAAGTGCATGAGCAACTATTGATAAGGAAAATAAAATACAACATCTATCCGAAATACAAAGGACAAGGAATAAATAATAAAAATGCTGAAAGGAACTACACTAGCTACAGGTCGTCTCGAACAATGCAGCTCACCTAGTCCTAGAGGCATCCGTGCTGCTACACCCAGTAGGTTGCTAGAGGTACATAGGCATGTGCAACAAAAATATACAGAAGTGTAGTATGAGTACGTAATCAACATGTACTAAGTGAGTATCCCGCCTAATCCCGAAAGGGGTAGAGATGAGATGTTCAACTTCGACACTCACTAGAGGTCAATTAACAATATTCTGTAGGTGCGAGGATAACCATGGATTTATATAGAAATTCTAATTGTGAAGCTAGAAAGACAGGTAAACACCTTCAACAATAAATCAAGGGCTTCCAAATTCTATTCTTTATTATCTTATCAATTTATAACAAGCCACGTAGGTCCAATTCCACATTTATAATTTTCAAGTAACAGATAAACATGTGCAAATCACACCGAGGTGATGGCCCGCTCCAACAGGAATGTAAACTGTGCACTGCCGAGGGTCAAGAGACACGAACCATAGATGCATCTATTTTCACCGAGGCGTTAGGCCCATTCCATAAATAAACACATATCCTGCTCGTGAATCATCCATGCGACGCAGGCACACATAAAATACATGCTCAAGTAGGAAATTAAGAGTTTATCGGGGCTATTTTATCAAATAAAAGCCAAATCCTCTTTTAACAATTCAAGAAATGAAGTTTAATCCTTTTGAAATTTATTTACTAGTTCAACTTGATTTTTAACAATTCAAATGTCCATAAGGTTTCAAATATCCCAAGTATAGCATGCTTTAGGGTCCTAAACTACCCGGACAATAGCATTATAGTAGCTACGCACGGACTCTCGTCACCTCGTGCGCACGTAGCCCCCACAACTAGGAGCACATAATCAATTTAACTCACCTATGAGGTAATTTCCCCCTCACAGAATTAGAAAGGAGACTCACCTCGCTACGAAGACTCGCAACCGGCATTCTACATCCTTCCGAAGGCTTGAACCAATGCACGACGCACCAAAACTAGCCAATGATCATATAAATCCATTAATATATGCTCAACTATACTTTACAGCCCAATTTATAACAATTCCTAACCCCAAACAAAAAGTTGACCAAAATGCCCTCGGTCCCACGTGCCCGGAATCCAAAACTTCTCGAAGAAAAACATTAGCCATAACCTTGGAAACTCAAATATATAATTTTCTCCTAATTCCATGCTCAAAAATCGTGGTCAAAACCCAAGAATATAATTTTCTAGGTTTTTCACCCAAACTTCTATTTTTATACTAATTTCCATGCTAAAATTCATACATAATTGATGTATTTAACTCAAAATAGGTAGAGATAACATACCTTAACATTTATGACAAAAAATCTCTTCTTGAAGCTCCCCAAAATCGTCCCAAGCCATGAAAAATATGGTGAGAACTGATCCAAAATCGAGTTTTAAAACATTCTGCCCCAACCGCTTGTTAGCACGTGATTTTTGGCCCAAGTAAATTATTTCCAAAAATCCAAATAAAATGATTTTATTATTTTTACAATTTTTGTTGGAATTTGTTGTATTTTTGTGTTAATTAGTACTAATTCATTTTGGAAACAAATTAAAGAAAAATAAAAAAATAGCTTTTTTATTATTTTAATTAAAAACTACTATAAAATAGATATTAAAAAAATTTTAGAATCTAAATTAGTTTCACAATCAAATAAAATCAGAAAAATAAAAAATATAAAACTAAAAAATAAATAAAGAAATAAAATAAAAGAAATACAAAAAAATGAAAATGAATTAAAAGAAAACAAAGAAGTAAATAAGAAGAAGTGGACTACTTAGCTTTTAGGGCTAAAATTAAGCCAAAATCCCTAAACCCAAACAAATTACCCATACCAGTGGGCCCAGTCCATATTCCCATCCGGTCTGCTCCAAGAGAGACCACCAAACGACCCCGTTTTAAGCACTCTAATTCTAGCCATTGAAATGAATTGATCTAACGACTGAAGATTGATCTTCTCATTAAAATAAAACGACAACGTTTGGGAGATTTAATATGAGCCCTTGATCAAATTAATCCAACAGACAAAAATTGAGCCCTCATTTAAACAAACGACGGCGTTTGAAGTGTGGAAGATCTCGTCCATTCATTATCATTAATCCAACGACTCTAGTTCACTGAAGGTCTTTTAATATACCAAAATACAAAAATCAAACCCTAAATTCTATTCTCTTCTTCTTCATCTAACCTTAGCCGCCCCCATCTCCTCCCCAGAACCCCACCGGAACCCTACCAGCGGGAAACACCAACCTGCCAACCGCCTCCAAAAATACACCCCAGAACCGCCATGAACACCTAATCCCACCCCTCCATTTCTTTTCCCTCGAATCTCCTTTAATCTCCTCAAATATCCCAAAGAGTGTCGCCGGAACCCTAACTCCGGCCAACACTAGTTCATCCAAATAAGCCCAAATTCGAACCATAACCCCTTTTGACCACCCTCAACCTATTTCCAAACGTCTTGATCCCTAAAAATCACTAAAATCACTCAAACATCAAAGTTAAGGTCTGCCGGCGATCAAAGTTCTAGAAAATTGCCATAAGACATCCTGGATGCTGGAACTTGATCACTAAAAGAAAAAGAAGAAAAAAGAAAAGCAAAAAGACTGCGTGAATAAACGGAAAAAAAAAGCTATGTTTTTCTTTCTTTCTTGTTTCTTTGATTTTATTTCCTTTTGTGCATGTAATTAAATATGTTGTTTTTCATTTGTTTCTGTTTTTGATAAAGATTACTGATTCTAGTAAAAAAAATATTAGCTTTTAATTTCTAAAAGGGTTAATTAGATATTAATTGTAGGGTTTAATAAACAGATTTTGATTTGATATAGAAATTAGTATAACTAGATTTTTAGTAAGACTTTGTTGGTTTCTGAATTACTCGATTTTGTTAACTGCTAGATTTTAAATTTTTTGATATTTGTTAAGAGTTAATTTTGTTTTGTTAATTCTGTTATTTGTTAGTTTTTGGAATCAAATTGATAATAATTAGTTAATATTGGTTATTGCTGTTAGTTAAATGGTATCTGATTAATTTTGATTCTGAAATTAATTCATAGTTCATGGGAAAAGAGTAGGGGGTTAGTTGGTCAAGCTCAAAGGGTAAAAGGGTAAAGAGGCATTAGGTCGTTTGGTAAATCTGATTTGGATTCAGGGTTAGTTTGGGAAAATAAAATGGGATAAGGGTAATAAACCTTAGAAAGTGGGGGCATTCTGGGTAGAGGGAAATGTCAATAGAGTAAGTTTCTAAGTAAAGTAAGGGGCAAATAGGGGATTACATAAGGGTAGAATGTTCTAGATGTGGTGATTAACGATATTTTAACAAATAAAGGGTAGCTAGTTGAATAACTAATAAGAGCATAAGAGTGTAATTGAAATAAAAAGGGACCAAAACATAAATTCTGAAAATATAAAATTCCCTCCATTTTTCAAATCTATAAATAGGCCCTTATATGCCTCATTTTATAAGTTTCTGCAATCTGAAAATCTCCCTTAAGCAATTCTGCTATTCTAGATCTACATTTTCGAAATTAATCACTTCAAAAACTCAAAAAACATTAAACTTAGTAGAAAATATAAAAAGAAATTCACTGTTTCATTGATCTAAGTTCACTTTCAATGCTGTTTTTGTTGATTTGTCTCTGGTTCTAGTAATCAAAAAGTAATGAGAGTTTGCATTGCCTTGTTCGAGTTCTGTTCGGCATATTTCTATCATTCATTGTGGTTAAATTCTGGTCATTGAAGCTGTGGTTGAATTGCTGTGTTGATTTCTATTGCTCATTGATTAACCTAGATATCTAATTCTCTTTTCTCACATTTTTTGATCAGGTACACAATTATTCTCACTGATGTAAATTGAGTTTGAAGCGATGGAATGGAATGTTTATCTATTGTTTCATGTTCTGTTTAGCAATATATGTACTGATTCCGATTTACACATAATTTACCTAAAGACGAATTGTATTCATTAGGAATAGTCTAGTTTGTAATTAGAATATGATTTTTCGGACTGCTTTACTAATATTTGGACTCTAATTGAACGGTGTTTGTAATAAGGCGTTAACAGAACTTAGAACCTATAGTATTAATGAGGTAGCTGTTAGATTTAGTACAATTTCGAACAATTAATAAAATTCGGAAACATTTCAATAACCTTAAGTTATTTTCAGCTTAGTATAGTTTTGATCGTTAGAAAATAGTCAGTGGCAATATAATTTTAGGTACTTTTAGTTGTAATGGTATTTTCAATAATTAAATGATGGCTTGTTTTGGTTTTACAGAATTATGCATTTTACTTGATTCTTATTTCACTAATATTCAGAACTCATGGATAAATAGGTAAATAAACAAATTTGAACACAAAATTTAAAGGTTTTTTTTCGTTAATTTTCTTCAGCGTTATTGAGTACACTTAGAGTAGTTAAAATTCAATTCATGTTTTTGTTCTGTATTTGAGTTAATTTTCAGTTCAACGCAAGGTCTAATGGCCTAATGTGATTTGGGCTTCAGTTCAATTAGCACCGACCCAATTCAATATTCAATTTGACGTGTGAAGGCCTGGGTTTGTTTAAGGCCTATTATTGACAGATTTAAAACATCACACACATATTGGGCCTGATTGAGATAAAAAATCTAAAAATATATACCTGAGTTTGTCTACACACAATAAATAAAATGTTCATATAACAAAATTAATTAGGGCTTTTTTCTTTGATTTAAGGACAAAAACAAATAAGGAATATAGTTTACTTAGGATTAGCCTTTAATAATATAAATGAGATGAGCCTCGCAAAAAGCAAAGAATAAAATTGCGGGGCCCTCAATAAATGATCAATTCAAAAATACTTAGAATTAGGAGGACCGTTTAGCGAATTTCACGGACTTTCCCAAAGTTAATAAACACGTAGTTGCTTTTAGGCACGTATGTGAATAATATTATCTTCCCAAAAACGGGTGCACATTTACGTGACCCAAATCCAAATCTCAACGAAGTCGAAATGTATTTAAAGCCACGGGCGTACTGGTACGGCGTGGTTCGAGATACATTTTCACGACGTTGTAATTCCCGTAAAATAAATAATAAATATAATAAAAGTGGGTTATTAATAAAAGGCACATAAAACTAGAACATATATGGGAATCTAATAAAATCAAATACAACAGTTGAGCGACCCTGCTAGAACCACGAAATCCGGGAATGCCTAACATCTTCTCCCGGGTTAACAAAATTCCTTATCCGGATTTCTGGTTCACGGACTGTTAACAGAGTCATAGTTTCCTCGGTTCGGGATTCAATCGGTGACTTGGGACACCATCAATCTCCCAAGTGGCGACTCTGAACAAATAATAAATAAATCCTGTTCCGGCTGTCCTTAATTGAAAAACTTTTTTACGCCCTTCACGAGGTGTATTAAAACACGTAAAAAGGAGGTGTGACAGCTCTGGCGACTCTGCTGGGGAATAGAAACTCAGAACTGCGGTTCAGGGTTTAATAATTTGAGCTCGGAATAATTGTTGTATTTGTTTATATCTGATTTTCCTATATGTTCATGATTAATGTGCTAAATGTTTACCGCTTTGATAATATTTGAACTGTATATAAACTGTGCCGAAAACCCTTCTCTTCTCACCTCTGGGGATGTGCTTACTGGTTTAGACTCCCTATTCTGTTAGTGTCAATACCCACAAATAAGAAAGAGGCCGGACAAGTTACTAAGCCGGATGGCCTTTTGGTTCCCGGTACGTATCCCCCTCCTCGACCCGGGTTGTCCGCTCGGGTACACAGTCTAAAACATATAACCATATTTTGAACTTAGAATAGGGATGTTTATTTGCATCATGTATGACTTAGGGGACCCAACATAGGGGTTGGGTCCGTCTAGGACAGGTATCCAGATATGAAAAGACCATCATGCATTTTACGTGTTGCATTTATTTGTCTCGGGCCATGTTGACCGGTTAAAAAAAAGAGAAGAAATTTTTATGAAATTGAGAAAAAGAGAAAAAGAGAAATAGTAATTGTTTGATTTTAGAAAAACGATACCCAAATATTGTCAAAACTTTGCCGAAATTTTGTAAAGGGGTTGAAAATAGAAAGATTTTTGCTTTTTTGTAATTCATTTTAACTAAAGCAAAAGAAAATATAAAAAGTTGTTAGTGTTATTGAAAAAAAAATTATTTATTTTGTTTTGTTTTCAAAAATAAAATAAAAATAGTTTGTTTTGTCAATAAAATTGAAAATGAATTTTTTGCTTTAAAATAGTTTGGTTATTTAATTTTTGCCAAAAATTAAAAAAA
>MU665482.1:1812-13194 GCA_026770625.1 Nicotiana glauca
AGGACACACGAAATATCATTGACATCATATTGGAATACAAATTTCTTTATTGCTTATTCTTGTTTAAAGAAAGCCTATTGTACTTTTTGATATCTTGATTATCAGTAACCCGATTTCTTATCTTAAATTCTAGCTTTGACCAAATTATCATTTTTTGGTTAAACAATTACTAAAGCCTAGATTTCAATTAATTTCAACTAACGAAATTCTCATTTTTCCAAATTCTAACCCTACAACCCACCTTGTTACTCTAAAATTTTGCATCAATGTTTTACGTCATTTATTTCCAATATACTCTAAATAGTGCTCTTTATTTTATGAATAACATCTTAACACTGGAATCCAAATAAATTGCTGTGATTTAACACTTCATCTTATGTTAAAACTAAAGCAAACAAGCAAAAATATTCTTCACATTTTTAATCCAGAACGAAACTCAATAGAGAATTAATAATAAGCAATTAAACACTCAATTATTGAAATATCAATTAATAGAAGTAAGACGAGAGCAGACCTCTTGAAACTGCTGAAAATTTCTTTACAAAAATCAAACAAACGTATTGAAATGTGGCAAACAAATCTAATCGGCGACTGGAACTTTCGACCGGATAATCAACTTCGGATGGGTCCCCAAATTTTGAGATTGTAGACTAACTGAAATATCCAACTTGGGAATTTGAAACCGAATCCAGAAATAAAGCAAAACTTTGCTGTGAAGAAAATTATGCATTTGAATTTGCTTGAAAATCATGAAAACGCTCCATGTCTGTTTTTGTCACTCTTCCCGTTTTTCTTTTTATTTTTTTTATTTTTGTCTTTCGTTTTTCTCTTGTCTTTGGTTAGCTTCTGATCTCTTTTGGTGTGTCCTTAGGAATTGATTGGAAGAATTAGCTTCTTCTCTTTTGGCATTATGAAAAAAAGAGATTGATGGAAATCATCTCCATTTTTGAAGGTGTGGCCGTTTTGTTAGCTTTAGAATACTTGGAATTTTATTCTTTCTTTTTTTTAGGTCCTTTTTACTATAGGAATGGCTGATTTTTTGTTGAAGAAGGGGTGGAGTCTTAGCCTAAGGAATTAGAGTTAGGTTATTCTTTTATAGGGAGTAGGAATTAGGTTAGGTCAAATGGGGAATGAGTATGAGCTCAATGTTTTGGGCTATCCGAAATTGGGCTTTTCCAACCCAAAATCTTAATTCTTTTCTACAAATAATGTAATTATGCTATAAAATACATAACTAACTCTAATTAATTAAAATAAATAATATTATATTGTGAAACTATTTTTTGGTATTTTTTCAAGATTATATAAAAATAGGTGAAAATAGCATTACTATATTAAATACTAATTAACCTTAAATTAAATAGACTTGAAACTATTTTTGTATTTTTGATTTATTTTTTTAATTACTAAATAACAATAAAATTAGTATTAGAATCCTAGAAAAATTCAAATAACTCAAATAAATATATAAAATATGCGAAACTACTAATTAAGCTGGAAGACGTGGCACGTCAAAAATTACATGTCTACAGTTGTCCCTCTTTGACTGGAAACACGAAGAGTTTTCAGACAAAGAATGACGATGTAGGTTTTTTGACTCAACCCTTATTTAGAGAGACCAAAAACTAAAAGAAAAGAGAATGTGACCGAGCCCTGGTATCTGAGCTGCATACATATCCTTGGCTATAAGGAATCAGGCCATGTGTAGTTCAGAATTAGGAAAAGTGATGGTGTATTCCGAGGTGGAGAGCCGATTGAGATGTCATCTAGGTTCCAGTCCACGGTCCTGTTATTACATCAGAATCAAAATCTAAAAGAACTAAACAAACCTATGAGTTATGAATTACAAGATTTCTATCTATGAGTCTTCTGAAGCTTGATCTTGAGTTTTGGTTGGTTCTTCATGCGGACTCTAATCTAAATCTTGATGCTTGTTAGCTGCATGTGTTAGTTCATTCTTCCATGACTTCTTTGGATCAAGACTGGACATGCAGTGCTCGTAACTTCAGCCATGTCTTGAGCAGTTCACATCTTTCATCTGCTTTTGCATTTGGATTCACTTTCCTTTTTTGTTTTGGATTGAGACTTATTTTCTTGGTTATCTCGGACTGTCGACTCGCATTTTTTAGGTGATCTTCTGCTACTTCTAACTTGAATTGACTTCTAAAATGACTTCCCTCGTACTCGAGATGGGTGCCTGCTACTACAGCAAAACAGATAAAACAAAAGAAACTTTTCTGCCCCAGTTTGCACTAGGAAGATTTGTGAGTTTTTAGCAGACCAATGAATCACATATGTTATTGATGAAGGATGCAATTGAAGACTCGACTAGGATGTGTGTCTTCTATCAGTAAAACCAAGAAAATTTCGACCCAGTCTAGGAAGTGCATCTCCTAAATTTGAGACTGAGCTTGCGAAAAACTATAAACTAAGCTTGACTAAAGTAAAACTGACCTTGTTCTCCAGGTGGGACCCCTGATTTTAAGGAAACTAAACATTAATAAGAAAATTAAAAATTTACCCTTTTGTTTTCAAATACAGACTTCCCCTTTTTAATTTAAAATTATTATCCTAGGAGAAAATTTATTAGACTAGGTTTTAGTCTTAGGAGAAAGATTCATCAGACTAAGATTTTGATCCTAGGAAAAAGTTCATCAGGCTATGTCTCTTTGTATGGGGGGGTTATCTTTGGAGAAAGATTCATCAGACTAAGATTTCCATCCTAGGTGAAAGTTCATCAGACTAGGTATTCTATCTTAGGAGAAAGATTCATCATACTAAGATTTTGATCCTAGGAGAAAGTTCATCAGACTAGGTCTTTTTTTTGGTATATTAGGAGAAAGATTCATTAGACTAAGATTTCTATCCTAGGAGAAAGTTCATCAGACTAGGTCTTCTATCTTAGGAGAAAGATTCATCAGACTAAGATTTTGATCCTAGGAGAAAGTTCATCAGACTATGTCTTCTATCTTAGGAGAAAAAATCATTAGACTAAGACATTTATCCTAGGAGAAAGATTCATCAGACTAGGGTTTTATTTGTTATCTTAAGAGAAAGATTCATCAGACTAAGATTTTTATCCTAGGAGAAAAATTTATCAGAATAAGATTTCGATCCTAGGAGAAAATTCATCAGACTAGATCCTTTTTTTTTGTTATCGTAGGAGAAAGATTCACCAGACTAAGATTTCTATCCTAGGAGAAAATTCATCAGACTAGGTTTCCTATCTTAGGAGAAAAATTCATCAGACTACGATTTTTATTGGGAGGAAAATCTATCAGACTAGGACTTTTTATTCTAGGATAAAAAAATGTGAAGATCAATGGCAAGATTTTATGCATAATAGCAAGACAAATAAAATCAAAGGTTTGAGAAACTTCCCTTTGTTGGCTCCTCTCTTCTTTTCTTTTTCTTTTTGTTTTTTTTCTTTTTTTTTCTCTTTTTTTTTGAACCACTTTCCTTGCACTGCTTTGTTCCTGTTTCACACAAAGAAAAAATTGATATTTTTAAAAATGGTGGTCAGTTTGTGGCCTTGAGTCTTGGGCAGTTTGGCTTCTGCTCAATCAGCTTGAGTTAGTTTCAAGAGACTTTTGCTCTGCATCAACCCTGATTGTTTCACACCCGGTACCATTTGTATTTGTGGCTCAATCAGCCTTATCCAAACTAGAGATCTTTGCTTAGGTGACCTTTTCTGATCTTGAATGACTCCCTGATTTTTTAGCAATTTGTCTATCAAAGAGAATCACCAGTTATATTTGCTAGCACCAAGTAGGCTGACAAGAGTATTTTTCTTGGGGGGGGGGGGAAACCATTTTCATGCACCCTCGAGGCATGTTGACTATAACAGATGAGTGTGCTGGCCAAATTTACTTTGGTGCAACTGGAAAGCTGGTAGCATATTTTGAAATATTTTCTTGCTTGTTTTGATAGGGATGGACTTAGAATAATGCCTCTATAGAGAAGGACAAAAAGGAAGAATTTATTTTTTTATTTTTCTTTATTTTAGGGTAACTAGCGTTAATGATCACGACATGCATTTTGGACTTAATGGCCTGATCTATCAAACTGATCCAATATTCCCTTTTACCATTCTTATGACCTTTAAAGTCGGACTTCTTCGTGCCAATCCTTTGCATCAACTTCATGACTCACTTTCGAATAGTGGTTCCCCAAGGAGTTTTTACCAACATGTCTCTCCCATTTATTTATCTCTACTTACCTTCACCTTACAGTACCCATGAGGGTTTTCACAAGCAAGACTCTGTCATTTTTCTTTTTTCTTTTCTTTTCTTATTATAACGACCCGACCGGTTGTTTTAAGAATTAATGCCCCATTCCCCTATTAACTGCATTCCCGTATTTATTTTTGCTAGTGTGAGTTGTCGGGAGGATTCGTTTTAGGTTTCAAAGTATTTTGGGACACCTACTCCCTAAATGAGAGTTTAATTTTTTAAAATTTAGCCCGTAGTCTGACAGTATGAAAATGGCTTTGGAATGGAATTCTGTTGGTTTCATTAGCTCCGTCGGGTGATTTCGGGCTTAGGGACATGTTTGGATTGTGTTTTGGAGGTGCGTAGCTTTATTAGGCTTGAAATGCCGAAAGTTAAATTTTTGAAGTTTCCAATTCGATAGTGAAATTTTGATATCGGGGTTGGAATGGAATTCCAGAAGTTGGGGCAGGCCTGTTATGTAATTTGGGATGTGTGTGCAAAATTTCAGGTCATTCAATTAAGGTTTGATAGACTTTTGATCAAAAGCAAAAATTGGAAGTTTGGAAATCCTTAGGCTTGGATTGGAGAGTGATTTTTGATTTTAGAATTGTTTGATGTGATTCGGGGGTGGGAATAAGTTCGTATGATGTTTTAGGATTGGTTTGCATATTTGGTTGAGGTCGCGGGGGCCTCGGGTGAGTTTCAGGTGCTTAACAAAAGTGAATTGGACTTAGGAGAAATCTGAAGTTGGCTGAACCTGTCATAACTACACTTGCATGTGTGGGACTGCAGGTGCGGTGCCATAGAAGCGGCTTGGTGACCACAAAAGCAAAATTGGCACAGGCTCTAGAAGCTGCGTATGCGAGAAGTCGAACGCACCTGTGAGACCGCAGGTGCGGTAAGCGAGTCGCAGGAGCGAAATTGTTGGTTTAATGAAAAGTCGCAGGTGTGGCTTAGTCTCCGTAAAAGCGGGACCACAGGTGCGGTCCCAGAGTCGCAGATGCGCTTTTGTTGGTCAGAAAAAGGGGCATAATCGAGGTTAAGTCTCAAAACCATAGAAATTGATTTGGGAGCTCGGGATTGGCGATTTTGGGAGAGAATTTCACCTGGGTGTTTTGGGTAAGTAATTCTTACTCTATTTTGATTAATTTCCACGAATCTTTGTTTAGATTCATCCTTTAAATTCAAATTTGGGGTGAAAATTTGGAGAAAAATTGGAAAAGTTCTTAGACCTAATTTTGGGGTTTTGGTCAAGATTCTGATGTCGGATTGGAGAAGTTTTTGTATATATGAATTTGTGAGAGTGTGAGGATTCCGAATTTGTAAATTTTACTCGATTCCGAGATATGGGTCCTGGGGTCTTTTTGGGACGATTTTCCTAATTTCATGTATTGATCGAAGCCTACCATGCACTACTATAGAGTAGTGAGAGAGGGTCGAAGCAGCTTTTACCTGATTAAGGCCGGGATCGATTTTCACAGAGAGTTAGAAGTTGGAGTCGGGTATCTAATCTAATTTAGAGTTGTGTATTTTCTCTTAATTGCACTTCTAAATATTTTTGGGTTTTTGTTTAGCTTCTAATTTTATCAACTAAGATACTAACTTTAACTAGAATAAGCTAAGAGTAAGATATTACGGGTTGTTCAAATGATTAAAAGGCAATAGAGTAGTGACTTTTGCCTAGGTGGTCAATTAATGGGTACTTGAGTTTAAGATACGATTGACATAATTGGGGAATATTATATAATCTTTGCATGATTTTACTCACTCTATACCTCTCGGTAGTTCGAGTGATTTTGTCTGAATTGACTTTCTCAAGACCAATTGTGTATGCAAATTTGCACAAGCAATTAGGGTTCAAGTCGGGTATTACTATATCTAGGTTTAACCCTTTAATTGGGGCTATCAATCTCTTGAGTACACCTCAATTCCTTGTTGGACTAATTTCAGAGACTTAGGCTCTCTTTCTCAAGAAGAGCCAAAATCAACTAAACACAAACTAGTGTTTGCAACCACTAGTGGAGCAATTAAACATGAAATTAGTCCAAATATCAAATACCCATAGTCAATCTAGCCCTAAAACACAAGACCCATAAATTACCCACACTAGGGTTGAGCCACTAGCTTATGGGTCTAGCTACTCATAATTGAAGAAGAAAACAAAGAAATAGATGAAGAACAACACATATTAATTAATTGCTAATATAAACTAGAAGATTCAATGTTGAAATGTAGATAAAATTACCCAAAATAACTAAAAGTATCGAACCCACGAGTGCAGCATTTAGCTAAATCTATCTGCTTGACCTAAAAATGAAAAAGAAACTATTTATACTAAGCTGACAATTCTGGGCAAAAATGCCCCTACGGGGTTAGTGCGGACTGCATAAAATGGACTGCGGGCGCACTAAGGCTTTGAACTTGACAAAACTGTTCTCTGAACTTGAGCAATGCGCACAGAATAGACTATGGCCGCAATGGCTTCTAGTGCGGTCCGCACAAAATGGGGCGCGTACTGCATTGACTTCAATCTCCGAAATAGCAAATCTCTGATCCTTGGTTGTGCGGACTGTACTAAATCGAGTGTGGCCGCATTGCCTTCAGTGCGGACTGCACTAAATCGAGTGCGGCCGCTGTGAGCGCGTAATTTTTGCCCTATATGAATTATTCCTAGAAATTCAAACAAAATAATTTCTTTCACTATTTTACAATTTTGTGGATTTTTGTAACATTTTATGTTAATTATTTGCATTTTTATTTGTGTATTTTAATTAGTGAAAAATACAAAGAATACTTGGCATTTGCATTCAAGGTTTAATTTCACATTCTAGAATTAATTAGTAGTTAAAATTGATTAAAAATAGAGAAGATAACAAAAATGGTCCTTTTTGCATTTATAGTTTTAATTGTCTTAGTTTGAGATTAATTAGGAATTATTGTATTTGGACATTGGGTAATATAAATTTAGAAGTCAATTTTGTTCTTTATGTTTAAAATTTGGCATTTAATAAAAATCAGAAAAAAAAATACAAAATGAAACAAAAGAAAAAGAAGAAAAAGAAAAAGAAAAAGAAAAAGAAAAAAGAGAAAGTGGGGCTGCTTACTAAAACCCAAAAATTGGGCTACCTAATTAAGTATGCACAGCCCAATTCATACCCCCCAGTCTGGCCCGAACATTCCACCCGGTCCAGCCCCCACTCCCTTCAAACGACATCGTTCCGAGCCAAATCAATCCTGGTCGTCGAGGATTCATCATCCAATGGCCAGGAACTATGATTTATTTAACATATAACTGTCTGAGACCACTCCCCTACCCCTCATCGTCTCTCTCACAAGCCCCTTCTCTCAAGAACCCTAGCTAAGCTGCCACCAATTCTCCACCGTTTTCGGTGGCGGCGCCATCACGAACCAGCCCCAAATTAATACCCTAGCGTTGCCTCAACCCCCTTATCCCAAATATCTAAACTATTTCTCTCGAATCTCAGCCAATCGTCTCGAATCTTAAATAGAAAATTCGGCCAAAACCCTAACTTTTCCAAATTTAACCAAAATAACACCCTATGAACTACACAACCCCCTCACCACGAATCCTCATCCCGTTTCTACCAAACATTTCTAGAGCTTCTCGAAAATCAAATCTGGTAATTGAGCGGATACCATTTCATCTTCATCTTCCACTAGTTTTAGGCCCAGCTTCACTACAAGTTGATATCATCTAGCTATTCCTGACAAAGAATGGCCGATTGATATCATCTCGTAGTCAAATTTATAAAATCAGTCTGGATTCGAGGTTTTAAAGATTGGTAAGTCTTCTGGTTTAAGTTTGTTTGTCTGCTATTGTTCATTGTTAATTGTTGTTCTTCATTTAGGGAGGTTTAGTCTAAAATTGGTAAATCCTTAAATTTTCTGATTTTTTTCATCTTGATTTGATTTTGTTTTGCTTCTGTTAGTTCAAGTGTTTAAGTGTTAGTTTAGTTTAATTAGTTCAAATTGTTAGTTTAAATGGATTTTCTGTTAGTTTCGATTCAATTTTGATCTGCTTTTCTTCTGATAATAATAATTTGTTCGTTTGGTTGTGATTTGAATTCTTTAAACTTAGGGTTAATTAGGTTTTTAAAAGTTTGGTTTTGCGTTTTGAATCCGTAATTGTTCCTTAGTTCATCGATTGTTTTCAAGTAAATTGTTAGGTTTAGTTTAGGGTGATTGGATATAGATGAATGAATTCAACTCTTTGGTTAACTATAATTAAACTTCAACTAGGGTAAAGGGTTTGGGTTAGGATAGTCTGTTAATTTTAGAGTGAAGTTAAGGTTAGTTTAGGTATTCTTCAAGTAGATAACAATACTAGAACTCCATAGATCCTTCTAAAATAGGGCTTTAGGTAGAATTTCAGAAGTTTAGAGTAACAAGTCAGTAAATAAGGGGCTATTTGAGTAAAATACTAAAAATAAGCAGGGACTAAGGGCTAAAACTAAAATACGAAGGTTGCCTCTCATTTTGCCTATAAAAAGGAATGACTAGTGCCTTAAGTCACAAGTTTTCAGCCTCTAAAAATTCCCCCCAAAATATTCTATAGTTTTCACAAGCTGAATTTGAATTTCAGATCAAAAACTAGATCTGGAATTTGAAACCTCTTTTAGATCTTAAACTTTTCAGAAAAATAAAAAAAATAAAAAAATAGCAAAACTCTAAAAACACTACTTCATTCAAGTTTTCTCTAGATTAAATATGAGTTTCAGCTTTAGATCACATTTTCAAGTTCATAGAAAGTCCAAAAACAGTTCGAGTGCTTCCAGATTTCATTAATTCAAGTGTAGAAGGATTTTGGGTTAAATTCAAGTTTGCTCGGGCTTAGATTGATCTGTTTTCAATAATTTGTTGCGGTTTATTCTTCTACAAATCATTCATGGCTTGCTGTGGTATTTCTGGAATCAAAATTGATCCAACTGCTTTGAATTTGGGCTGCTGTTAGCTACTGCCTTAGCTGATTTCCTTGTTCTTCACTTCTATTCTATTTCCAGGTATACTTCTATGCTCAAGTGGTGCTGAAGATTACATACATATGCAGAAATCCATTTTGAAGTTTAAATGATGAAGAAATACTTGTTTGCGCCTGGACATTTGCTTTTTAATCTAGAAATTTAGTTTAATTGATCTATTTGAACAATATTTCAGTTGTATTAATGAAACTATGGACTGTACTGGACTGTTAAAATTTGAGTTCAAGTGTGTTCATTCTAAAATAGTAGCCCTAGTGTAGTATAATTTGGTTTCTCATGAAGCTGTATTTTAAAACTAGAAATTGAGCTTGAAAATCAGCATGTAGGTTCCTATCCTTGTTAAATCCAGGCTTGGTAATAGTTTTTCAGTAGTGGCTTCAGTAGTTTAGTTCTAAAATTAAAGGATATACGTTTGGGCTTAAGGTTTGAATATAGATGTGGACTGTTTTGTATTAACTCCTTGAAATCTAATTCCAGAATTGTTAATGATATGGATTGTAGCTAATTTTGAAATAATGGTTAACGTGTAAAATTTGAACATAATAGGCCATCTCAGCATACTAATCATAAGGACGGCTTACACATGTGATAGCCCTGTGCCAGTAAATTAAAATTGTTGCATTCTCAGTCTTTGTTTCAAGTTGAAAGCTTAAACGTTGAGCCCTGTATTCTTTTGAACTTGGGCCTGCCACAATTAACCCTGCACCTTTGATGATTTCAGGCCTTGCCGCAAAATCTAGGCCCCTGAAAATTCACGACAGCCTCATACTGAGACCATGGAGTCTCAATTTAGGCTCCTTGATTACACTTGGGCCTGTACAGATGTCACGCCCCAAAATCCGAGGAGCGCGACCGGCACTCAACCAAATAAACCTGACTGAGCAAGCCTGGCAGGTTTCATACATACTACCTAACCCAACTTATAATTAAATGAGGGATAGACTCCATTAATCAAATTCTATCATTATATAATTAACGATTTCCATGTCATTTTCATTAGCAACTTCATTTCGCCACCTTAAGGGTATTACAAGTTATATACATCATTGCCAAAGATCAATATTTCTATTTTAATTTCTAATACCCGACACTACCCACAACCTGTCTACGGAGCCTCTAAATATAACTGAAGAATAATACAGAAATGCCGGCAATAAGGCTCCGGCTATACCTTACACAAATACAAAAATAAGACTTCGGGAAGAACACTGGCATAAGCTGTGTAGGGCCCCGAGGGGAAAGAGGCTCACCAATACAGCTGACGGAAAGTGGAGGAGGTGCTACTGCCGGAGGACTGGAGTGCCTGCTATAGAACCACCTACAATCATAACACGAATGTAGCGCTCCCGGCAAAAGGGACGTCAGTACATTTGAATTGTACTGGTATGTATAACTAAACACCATTTTACTAGAAAGAACTATCAAACAGATACAAGCAAATAATATGGGCAAATCAAAGAAGCAATTCATATAATCTTTCATACAATTTCCACAACATAGATTAGGGCATTTCTGTCACGTGTTCATTACTGTTCTCATTATCACTGCCATCTTGAGCGGAGTCCGATCACAACCCGACCGACTAGGTCACCTCATTGGAGGCATTACTCTCAGTCAATATTTCATTTCCCTTATCCAGAATTCAATATCAGCACATTACCACCATGTGTGCGGCATGGTGTCCGATCACGACCCGATCGGCTAGGTCACCTCATTGGAGGCATTACTCCCTTCTCATTAGTCAACACCCTCAAATCTTTGTCCCACACATATCATAACAATTACTGGGCACTCATGGCCACCATCATCACATTGTTTTCCCTTTCCAATATTCCTTTTACAAGTTGTGATCATAGACACATATATCAAAGATAATTTAAGTTGCAATCACAGGTAAGTGAGCACATGGATAACATGAATAATTCTTTGTTTCAATATTGGCTTATAGCCCAAGTATTTCAACACATAACTATACTTTTCATCATTATCTAATTATCAAGATTGGTACATTATTCACATTGAGGTACATCCTTCACGAATATGTATAGATATATGCAAATCAATTAATGCGTATTAACAATCAATACACTAGCTATTTCAACTCTTACCATACTTTCGTAAATGACAACGGAGCTCAATTTCTAATAAAAAGGGGGGTTTTAGCCATACAT
>MU665483.1:11574-30520 GCA_026770625.1 Nicotiana glauca
AAAAAAAATGTAGCCGTTATACCGGGCCGGTTAAACCGGTATGGGTACTGTTCATCCGGACCGGGCTTAACGGGTCCGGTTAACCGGTATTAAAAAATAAACGGAACTAACCACTTTCCCCAACCAACCCAGCCCACCCGGCCCCCTATGAACCGGGCCGGTCCGGTTCCGGTTTAAACCGGTCTGGGCCAGTCCGGGTCCGGTCCTACCCGGCCCGTTAGACACCCTTAGTTAATCCTTATTACACGTGTTAAATCTTTTGAAGTAGCGGCTATTAATGATGACCGAGTCAGATGGTTCTCCATCACAGAAAGAAGCAGACGTTTTACAAGCACAATAAAGGTGGACAAGAGCAACCTCCGGTGGATTTGCTCAGTAATGCGTCAAGCATCAAAGGGGTCAAGGGATTTATACAGAAGATGGGGGAGAAAACAACAAATGTATCTCTACAGGGTGTATCAAAACTACAACATTCATGGTAGATTTCTGAGAGTGGAAACTTGGCTGGGTGCTCGGAAGTCTGCTATTATTATTATTCCTGAAGCAAAATATGGAGCTGGTTGGGAGGAGATTGCAGAAAGAAATCTTCAGACATTTGGGGAATCGAGTGTGTACTGTGCCTGCACCAGTACCTCAAACCAAAACCTACTCAGAAGCTGCAGATATACAGAAATGGCCCGACACTGCACCAACTTCATCTTGGAAAGATGACAATCATCCTCTTTCCAGAAGTCTAGTTGGAAGATTCAATGATGCTTTTAATCTCTGCCCAAAATCGGAGACTATTCACAAATGGTTCACCTCTAGATGGAAAGTAACGGCTGGACTCACAATTACACCAATGGACCATAATCTCTTTCTCATTGAATTCCCCTCAAGCCAGGAGGCAATGAGAATCCTGGCGGGTGATTGGTTCTGGAATGGTCGCCATTTAACTCTGGAATGGTGGTCACCGGCGACTGGTTCAACCTCAACAAATGATCAGCCAAACTGGGTTAAAGCCTTCGGTATTCCTCTTCATGCATGGTGCACGAGTAGTTTCCGCACCATAGGAGATCTCTATGGTGGGTTTGTCGATACAGACCTGGACACCAAATATAGAACACACTTTCTCTGGGCTAGAATCTGTGTGAAGGATCCTGTAGGCCACCAACAACCTGAGAAAGTAAATATTGAGGTTGGTGACTGGAAATATGAAATCACTATTCTACCAGATAAATTGGTAAAGCTCAGTCCAATCGGAAAAAGTGATGGGGTTGATACATCGAGCCAACAAAAAGTGAATCCTATTGATTCAGAAAGTAGGCACATGGGAGAGCAGGTGACTTCTTTCAATCCACCAATTAAAGCCAACTCAGGTTGTGATCAACAGGGCCAGAATGTGGATCAAAGCTACTATATGGTCGCCCCAAAGCATAAAGCGCAAAAGAAAAATACCAAATCATACTGGAAAAGGGTAGGCCTCTCACTATTTAACACTACCCATTGCTCCAATCAATTCAGTGTATTATCATAGGAGCCCATATCTGAACCGTCAGCTGACGTTATAAACTCTAATACTAATGTTAGAGTCCCTCCACCAGCAAACTCTCTTGTCTCTACTCTCTCTGACGCAGATGATGAAGCCGACCCAGAGGCAGTATCGAGGAAATTACTAAGAAGTGTGGTTCAAGCACCAGAGAGGTCTCTCACTAGTCAACCCGACTCTGACTTCTCTTCCCATTCCGATTTTCTCTCTCTCCCATGGCATGAGGAAGGGACAACTCAAATTATACAAAACCCTTCTGTGGTTGAGACTTCAAGATGGACCAAAATGGTGACGGTGAAGGCTTGCAAAGCCTTCGGGGTCAACATGGCTAGATTCGAACATGAGTTTTTGGACATTATCCTACGCATGGAGGAAAGACGACAATTGCAAATACAACAGAACAAAATTGTCAGAAAAACCAACAAAGAAGAAAAAGTCAAAGAAGGAGGCAGAACTAGATAAGCTTAAATTTTTTGTGAATTATGAGGGTGGAGAAAGTTCAGAAAGATGGAGCACTAGTTTTGAAAGGGGCAGAATTCACAAACTCCATTCAGAATGAAATTACGAATTCTGAGTTGGAATGTACGGGGCTCAATGAAAAGGAAAAGAGTGGAACTTTGAAGTCTTTAATTCAAAGTTGGAGAGCTGATATTATATGTATTCAGGAGACCAAAATCAATGAATGGTCAGATTGTCTTTCACAACATTTGATGGGATCTAGATGGGCTGGATGGGCAGAGCTACAAGCTATTGACAACAGAGGCGGGGCGGTAATTTTATGGGATAAAAGAAACTGGAATTTTATAGACATTCATCAGGGATCCTATACAATCTCCAGTATGCTAGAAAGTGTCCATGAAGACTTCAAATGGTGTTTTATGGGGGTCTATGGCCCACACACAAATCCTGAAAGAAAGGTATTTTGGGATGAACTTGCAGCAATCCGAGGACTATGGAATGATCATTGAGTGATTGGGGGTGATTTTAACGTTTGCAGATACGAGCATCAAATGTTCAATTGCAATAGAAGATCAAAGGCAATGAAAGAATTCTATGATACAATTGAGGATCTTTGCCTTATTGATTTGCCTCTTCATGGTGCTACTTATACTTGGACCAGGGGTGAGAACATACACCAGGCTTCCAGGATCGACAGGTTCCTCATAGCAAATGACTGGAGTGACACCTTCAGGAAGGTAACTCAGATGGTGCTTCCTAATGTTATTTCAGATCATAAACCTATAATGCTGGAAAGTGGAGACTGGGAGGTTAACCCTTCTTACTTCAAATTTGAGAAAATGTGGTTAAAGACTGAGGGATTTCTTGACAGAGTAAGGGGGTGGTGGCAAAGCCATGCAGTCAGTGGCAACCCTGACTTCGTGTTGACTCAAAAATTAAAGCTGCTCAAGAAAGGCATCTCTACCTGGAACAGAGAAGTCTTTGGCAAGGTGGAAGTACAAAGAACCAAAGCTTTGAATGATCTTTTAGCATTGGAACAGGCTGCAGAAATCAGGGCACTAACTACAACAGAAGTTTCCAGAATGGTAACACTAAGGTCTGACATCCAAAAATTAGCTCAAGCAGAAGAGATTTAATGGAGACAGAAATCCAGGTGCCTTTAGCTTAAAGAAGGGAACAGGAACACCAAATACTTTCAGAAGATAGCTAACTCCAACAGAAGAAAAAACAACATTGACAAACTCAAAATTGGTGATGACTTGACCGAGGAGAAGGATCAGATCAGGGAGGAAATTGTGGGATTCTATCAAACACTCTATTCTGAGAATGAACCTTGGAGGCCTACTGCTAATTTTGAGGGTCTAGCAAGTATCACAGAAGATGAGAGAATTGAGCTGGAAAAAGATTTCACGGAAGAGGAAATTCTAGCAACCATCAAAGCATGTGCCCCAGATAAGGCCCCTGGCCCAGATGGATTTACAATGGCTTTCTTCCAAAGTGCATGGGAGATCATTAAATCAGACATTATTGGCACCGTGAATCACTTCCATCATAATGGCCAAATGGTCAGATATTGCAATGCATCATTCATCGCTCTGATACCAAAGAAGAAAGGGGCTATGGAACTCAGAGATTTTAGACCAATAAGTCTAATAGGAAGTGTGTATAAAATTGTTGCAAAGATGCTTGCTGAAAGACCGAAGAAAGTCATTTGGAAACTTATTTCTGGGCAGCAACATGCTTTCATCAAGGGAAGGCAGATTACAGATGCATCTCTAGTTGCTAATGAGATTCTGGATTGGAAACTTAAATCGGGAGAAGCTGGTCTCTTATGCAAACTGGATATAGAGAAAGCTTTTGACCAGCTAAACTGGAATTTTCTCTTTATGATGCTGAGGAAAATGGGTTTTGGAAACAAATGGATTAAATAGATTAAGTTCTGCACTACCACCGTGAAGTACTCCGTCCTGGTTAATTCAAGCCCAGCCGGCTTCTTCTCTCCTCAAAGGGTCTTAGGCAAGGGGATCCTCTATCACCTTTTCTCTTCATCATTGCCATGGAAGGTCTCAGTAACATGCTAAATAAAACCAAGAATTTACAATGGTTCAAAGGCTTTGAAGTTGGTAGCAGTGCTGGGAATAGAGTGACTGTCTCACATCTGCTATACGCAGATGACACTCTAATTTTCTGTGGGGCTGAAGAATCTCAAGTGCTGCATTTAAATCTGACCTTGCTTATTTTTGAAGCTCTTTCAGGTTTGCACATTAATATGATGAAGAGTGTCATTTATCCTGTCAATGATGTTTTTAATCTGGAGGGCCTGGCTGACATTCTTTGTTGTAGTACTGGCACACTACCAACTACGTATCTGGGGCTCATGCTGGGAGCAAAGTTCAAGTCATATGATATATGAAGTGGAGTCACTGAAAAAATTGAAAGAAGACTAGCTAACTGGCAGATGCAATACTTTTCTATGGGAGGAAGACTCACACTCATCAACAGTGTATTGGATAGCCTTCCCACCTATCTTATGTCTTTATTTCCCATCCCCGGAAGGTGCTGAAGCAGATAGACAAATACAGGAGGAATTTTCTTTGGGAAGGAGGCAGCAAAACTCATAAATTCCACTTGGTTAATTGGAAAAAAGTAACACTACCAAAGTCACAAGGTGGCCTAGGAATTAGAGATCTCATGGTCCATAATAAGAGCATGCTTATGAAATGTCTGTGGAGATATTCACAAGAGGATCAAGCCCTTTAGAAGAAGGTGGTAACTGCAAAACATGGCAATAAAAATCACTGGAGCACCAAGGTCACTAGATCACCATATGGAGTAGGACCTTGGAAGTATATCAGCAAGCTAGGGGAGGAGTTTTATCACCAATGCAAGTTTAAGGTAGGCAATGGAGCTAAAATAAGGTTCTGGGAAGATAAATGGTTGGGGGACTCAACATTGCAAGCTGATTTTCCGAACCTCTATTCAATATCCACAAGTAAACAGTCAACCATTTCACAAAACAGAGCTGATTATTCCTGGAATCTTTTGTTCAGGAGGAACATACAAGATTGGGAGCTGCAAGATCTACTCAACATACCGGAAAGACTAGGGTCAATCTTAATTAATGATCAGGCATCAGATAGACTCTTTTGGGGGAATAAAGCAGATGGCAAGTACTCTGTGAAGGCAAGCTACCACATGCTGACATGCAATGTACTCAAAATGAATTGTTAATCGATTGGCCATGGAAATTAATTTGGAAAACTAAGCTACCTCCAAAGGTGATTTGCTTTAGTTGGATAGCCCTCTATGAAGCATCGCTCACTCAAGACAATCTTAGCAGAAGAAACATCCCCATAGTCAACAGATGCTACATGTGTCACCATGCCTTAGAGACCAATAGACATCTTTTTTTACATTGCACAGTTGTTGCAGATGTATGGAACATGTTCATCTCAGTTTTTGGTCTTAAATGGGTTATGCCTGAGAGTGTTAAAGATGCCATGGTCAGCTAGAGCTCATGGAAGGTTGGGAAATCCATCAGGAAAGTTTGGAAGATGATTCCAGCATGCATTTTCTGGTGTGTCTGGACAGAAAGAAACTCTAGATGCTTTGAAGGCATTACTACTCCAAATTACGTTCTTAAGGCTAGATGTTTAACAAGTCGTTGTAGCTGGAGTAATCTCTCCCCTGTCAATTCCCCTGAATCTTTTTTGGACTTTGTTAGCTCCTTAATTTTAGATTAGGCCTTTGTAACAGAGCTAACATTGTCGTCTTCTTTTTCTCTATTCCTTTGCTTTGTAATTTCTGAATTTGCATCTTCTTGATGCCTTCTATGGAATTCATTAACTTATCAAAAAAAGGACAAAGGGGAATCTGAATTTAGACTTAGTGTTGCTTTTGGAAGGTTTCTACACTTGTAATTGTTAAGTGCAGTTCCTTTCTCAGTTTAACTGTTTATCTATTTATGTCTGTGTTATAAGGGCAATTCATCATTTTACGTTTAAAAGGCATATTTTTTATATTTTTTATTTTTTGAAAAGATGTTCAAAGGTGTATTATGTCTTTCTTTCTGTCTTCTGGATATCTCCAATCTGTGGTATCTTTGAAACTTGGCAGCAAGCCAAGTGTAACAAGCTAATAGCTTTGCAAATGCATTAGACGACTTGCACAGCAAGTCAAGAGTCTTTAGCAGCAAAAGGCGGCTAACAAATTACTCAGAAGAATCTGCGAAGGGGCTTCTGGAAGCCTTCCCTCCAAGCTGCCGTCCTACTAGATTATGACTTATGCAGATGTATCCTTATAAGCATTTGAAAAATTAGGATGAAGAATATACTTAGGACTATTCCTCGATCTCTTTCTTATCCTTTTCTCATGCCATACCTCTTATTTGTTCTCTCAATTTCTGCTTATCATCTATCAATTACTGTACTTTCTCATATCTGTACAACCTCAAAACACCACTATTTCTTATCTCCCATATTAGCCACATCCCATCCCCCACTTCCACCAGTTTAAGAGCCTAAAGAGCCGATTCTCTATGTTAAACCTTTTTCTCTTTGTATGATCTAGCCGCATTGTTCTGAAACTGCTTTCAATTATTAGTTCTTTCAACTGTTTGATAGCTTATTAGATAAGCATCAGGATGAATAACCCATTAAGAAACTCTAAACACTTTCTATAAATTCACATCTGATGATTAGAAATGACGAATACCTTTAATAAGTTGTAGAGCAAGAACCGCGAGCAGTAAAGAGAGTACAAAAGAGAACAGCAGGAAAACCTGCAGAACAAGAGGTAAAAACATAAACTACACAATGCAAAAGAGAAAAAGAAAAAACAGGTAGAAAAGACAATGAAAACAGTATCTACTGTGGCTTTTATTATTTGCCCAGTAGTTGATTAACACCTGCAGCTTTTATTAATTTTCCATTAGCTAATTAAGAAAGTTGAAAATAGTACTGTGCCAATAACTTATCCAAAAAAAAAACTACTGCCCCAATAAGCACTTACAGAATATTTGTTCGAACCGATTTGCCTCTCAAAGACACGGAAGTAGTATAGCAGATATAATCCAAATAATAGTTCAGGAGTAGATGAAAAGGTAAAAACAGATATGATCAGCTTCCAGATTTGAAGCTTCTGGAAAATATCCTGGCACAAGTAAAAAAGATGCATCAATTAGCAGTTCTACTATACTCTTTAAGGTATTCACTAAAAGCATGCCCAAATTCCTACTGAAACAGTGAAAGTATACCTAATAAGACAGTAAGAGAGAACAAATCTGCTACTCCCTCCGTTTCAATTTATGTCTCTTACTTTCTGTTTTAGTCTGTTATAAAAAGAATGTCTCTTTCTATATTCAGTAACTCTTTTACTCCAACTTTCCACATGGCATATTTAAGACCACAAGATTCAAGAACATCTTTGGTACATTACATAATCTTTAGTTTAAGAGCATAAGATTTAAAAGTCTTCCTTACTATCTTAAACTATGTGCCCAGTCAAACTAAGACACATAAACTGAAAATGGGGGAGTATAATACAAAAATGTAAACTAGGAGAAAAGAGAATCTTCTATTTTGCAAAATTTCACAACTCAGAATGGATGAGCTGAAACGAAATAAGTACTGCGTTAAAAGAGAATCGTATATTTCTTAAGTTCCAAAACTCATAAGAGATGAGCTATAAAATGGAAAAAAAAGCATTAGAACCTATTTCCCTTAAGTTTCCGGAACTCGTAGATGGAGTTGGGTGCTTCTAAAACCATTAGTTGTTGTGTGGGATATCCTTTGCTTTTACAAAAAAGTTATATGTCTCTACGCGGGATTGGGAAATCTCATATCCCTTCAGATTCGGATGTTTGGAGTAAGATAGGATAAGACCATATACGATCTTGTATTGCTATTGGATGATCGATAAAGAGTACTAGGTGATTAGCAACCCTATCAGGAAACCATATAAAACCTATTACTATTGGATAACATACCTTGTCGGTGTCATAATCACAAACGAATTGTGGTTGCATTAACACCACCTTACATGGTACAAATAAAACCACTTGATATCAATGTTACATGGATTCTTTTCAAGTGGATATGACATGGTATGACCACTTTATAAGGATCCCTCGAAAGACATTAAGAGGCTACTAAAATTGAATGTGATCTTGTTAGATCCATAGACAAACCTGTACTCAAGCCTGATCACTTGACGTAGTCTAACACATGTGGACTCAAAATTAGCAAGCTGTATCTGCTAATTGTGCTTAGGCATGGTCTACCATCTACTATCAAGTTGGCGAAGGAGTTTGTATTGTTATATGTTCATAAACAAGCCATTTATATTATCCAGGGACTAAACTGTAGTAGCTTCATGTAGTGACAAACCCATCTCAAGTTTGAGAAATATAGAAGATAACATATTTCGTCATGGCCTCAAAAAATAAATATTAGTGAATGGAAAATGACGACGAATGTTGTTAACATAAGCATTCATGACCTGATGAGCAAACAGGGTGCACTTGTATGCTCTTAGATATTAAAAGTCGGCAACAACCACCAAATTACTCAACCTCCATTCCCTCTCCCCTCTCAAAAAAAAAAGTATGTGTACACCTTAAACAACTAACCAGCAGCATCCACTAGGCTTATAATTGGACAAAGGTTAAATCTAGAAAACCTCTTTCGTGAACACAAGATCAAGTCAGACGTGGTTCTCATTTCAAATGCAAATCTATGAATCTCCAAGACCACTTGCAGTTATGCACTAAAAAAAAGTAAAACATATTGGGTGTACACTATAGATGTGTTCATTTCCATCTGGTTTTTGAGAGTTTTTTACGACCGCAACGTCCGGGCCAGCTTGATCGCACCTCGACTAATTCCACGGGGTACTTGCTATATCTCCCACCAACGCAGGTACCCGATAATTCTATCCATCAAGGCTTAGACAAATGGGAAGACACATAATATTTTTTTGTCAACATGGAGATTTGAATCTTCATTGACCATTAGGCCACACCCTCAGCTCAATATGCACTAAAGATCCAATCTTATATCCTTCTTTTCACGGTCCTAGAAACCCTTAAGACTTAATTCAACTCAATACTTAGCCCCATTCAGTAAAATTACACAGAAAAAAAAATACCTAATTCACAAAACTAGAAAAATTATCAAAAGAAAAAAGGATCGAAATTAAGAGAAACCCAGAAAGTAAAAAGCACCTGATAAGACCAACCAAGCTGATTTGCACGGCCTTGGGTACCAAATATGATGGTGAAGAGGGTACACGCAATTACTAATGCCCTTGTCACTGGCGCATTGTCTATTGTTAAAATTACAACATCAAAGTGAAAATTAGAATTATAAATCAATTGCTATAATTCATGCATCAAAATAAAGTGTATAAAGATAGAAATTGATGAGGGATTAAAACGTACTGAAACCAGATGGGCCAACGTTCATTTTTGCAGCGATTACAACGAGCTTTTTCCCTTTACTATTTTACCACTTTGGCTAAGTCCTGCCCCTTCTGCCTTCTTTGTTCCTCAGCGAGATCAATTTTTCGCAAGTCGGAAACAAACAAGGTTGTTGGAAAACAATTGGTCTCTATTTAAACTATGTTTAGACTGGTTTTTTAGTAGTTGTTTAAAGGCCAAATACATACCTGCAACCTTAAACTTGGCTTTTTTTGTCATTTGGACACTTAAATATAGAGTTGTTCCTATCAGACCCTTCAACTAAACCACATATGTGCCAATTAGACACTATGTAATTAGTTACACTTGTGTATTTGATAGCTTTTAAGGCTTTCTTCTTTGCTTATGAAATAGCCGCATTTGTGTATTTGACAGCTTTGCTCTTTTGCTGAAGTACTATTTTTGTTAAAAGTTGTTAATGTCAAAATGCAAAATTAGAATAGTCAAATCCACGTACACTATACTTTCTTTTAAAAAAAAAATTAAGAGGAAAAATGATGGGTTCACGAGAAGAAGAAGAGAAATAGAATGTAAGCTAAAAATTAGCTTTAATTGGAATAATATATTAGAATGCCATAATATAATAATAATAATAATAATTAAAAAAAATAATCCATAACCTTTTTCTCATTTTCATGCGTCTTTCCCCACGCACTCAATTATGTCACTACAAAGTGTCTAATTGGCACAGATGTAGCTTAGTTAAAGGGCCTAACAGGAACAACTCTATGTTTAAGTGTCCAAATGACAAAAAAGGCCAAGTTTAAGGGTCCAGTTATGTATTCAGCCTTGTTTAAATCCTTGTTTTCTCAAATTTATTTTAAGACCGTCCTTTTTTTTAATTTTTCTTTTTTTGAGTTGTAGACCGTCCTTTACTTTTTAACAAAACGACATAAATGCAAATTGTTATGAAACAATAAAAGTAGAAGAACAATATTGCATAGAGAGAGAAGGGGAAATTCTTATTGAATTTTGGGATGAATTACAATGGAATAGAACCATCTATATAGGAAAAGGGTAACTTAGCCACCAAGTAATAAACCCTAGAATCTCTAACTATAGACATTCGCCATAAATAGAATTCTATTTATAAACTCACCTGAATGTCTATTCAAAAGATAATGTGTCTCCTTAAAACCTTAACTAAAATAAAATCCATTAAGAAATGCTAGATAAGGAAAAAAGTATAAATATATAACAATACGCCTTTTGGTTTCCTCATTAAAAACCTTACAAGAAAAATCAGTGGGACAAAACCTTGTAAGGGAAAAAGAGTACATTGTGTATTGACTCCCCCGGATGAGAGCATCAATTCACATCCTTAAGCTTTTGCATTTCAATCTTGTGCACCATCTTCAAAAGATCTTTGGTAGAGATTTGATGAACAAATCAGCCATATTAACTTGAATGAATATATTGCACCTTGAAATTATCATTCTTGATAGAGATGAATTGTCTTTGTATGATCTTGTTGGAATCGTCATTTCAATATCTCCACATATAGGTAAAAACTGTTGTTATCATATTATCATTCCTATAGTTATAGCAAGATACATTTGTGCACAAATTGCACTGAGGAAGTAGTACTTCAAGATCAAGAATTGTATATGCTTCAAGCAACTTAAATCCTTCATGGATTGTCATATAAGTTAAGTCATATAAGCCATATAATAGACTTTAAATGCATATCAAGTTTTCATGTCATGCTAGACAAATAAGATATCGAAAACTGATTGCACATACGATTTACTTTATACTTTCGTGTTTGAACTGCATGTTCGAAACTACATGTCTTTCATATGAAACCAATTTTATTTGAATTGTGTCTCTTTCATTTGGCTAATATTTTTGTGTATGTAAGCGACATACTTAAGATCCTCATCTATACTTAGCGCTACCATAGATGTCGTTGACATATATTTTATATCAGTTTTAATATTTTTTCATAAAAACATAACATAGAGGTCTCTTCATTCATATTTTCAGGTACCTGAATCTCTCTTGAGATTTTATGAAGTGTTATGTCATGTGATCTTCTAGATCACTTGCCTCCTTTATTATGATCATTTTGATCATTTGCTCATCTTCTTTATCAAGAAGTTTATTTGAAACAGATTTATCGATATGCTTTAAGCGTACCATAGACTTTATCCTTCTAGGACTTACTCTAATAGGAGCATTTGCAGTGAGAATATAGTTACTTTCTTTGGGTCAGCAAATGCTTCTGGAATGCTTTGCAATATTTTGTACATGAGTTATCTTTTTATGAACTTCAAGTTCATATTATCTTATTCGAGGATCTATGTACAAATGATAATTCATTCCACATAACTTTTTCTCAACTGTTTATCATGTCTCCCCCTCATGTTAGAAAAATTAACTTGCTTCCTCAAATTTGAAAGCCCATCTTTGTGCGTTATGGTGTTAATCATATACACCGCACATCAATAATAATAAGATGAAATTATTTAGTTATTGACCTTGAAACCACTTGTGAGGGGAGAATATAATATACTTTCGTATATAACGTATATCAAACTGATATATATAACTTTGTTCTCATAAGCAATAGTTTAGCTATTAAGTGGAGGAACTCAATAAATCATTTTACTAAATCAACTATGATGTAAACCAACTTACCAAGATAAACTATCTTGAATAGAAAATCTGAAAATTATGCTCAAATTAAATTATTGAGCAAGTTACCTCGCACACACCAGTCAGGTTGCGGGTTAATAATAATTGCACATGTAACCATCTCATAGGTGCATCTTATGCGGTATAAATGACGGGTAAATGGGCTTATATTCACCTTTGATATTTTCAGCATTCGTGGGATTCAATACCAATTTTAGTTGTTCTATTAATTAATGAGAACAAGTAACATAAGAGAATTCTTAAAGAACTTTCTAGTTCTTTAATATTTACTCATGTGAATTCTCGTTTATTTTTGCACATCATGCTTAAATTAATATGGCTAAACCAATTATGGCAACTGAATAAATTATCAATATTGATAAACTTTATTTATACGATGATGTGTGCAATTATCAATAAACTCCAAGTTTATTATGATATGAGTTTTTATATAAATAAATATCCACTTATTTGTGGTATTCTTTTGTTTATGTAGTACAAATTGGAGAATAAAGCGGGTAACTTTTTACATACATATTATCTCGCTACAAGTTGTAGTAATAGAAGATATTAAATATTTCCTTTATTTATAGTCTCAATATAATCAACCGCTTTCGCGTATACTTTGAAAACTGAATAAGTTTCTTTGAGACTTACTACAACACAGTACCTTATTGAAATCAATTTTATTCCTCCAAAATAATAATAATTGATTCTTCCATAGCTCTCAATTAATTTTGTACTACCACATATTCATCAACATCATATGGTGAATATCTCTTTTAAAGAGAAAGTTATACCATTATAGTCATGGTCAAAATTATATGCAAGATCTGTTTCTTGAATTACTGTTATTCTTAAAATCACATTACCAAAATATTTTGGCGTACAATAGGTGCGTGACCAATGACCATTCATGCCATAATAATGGCCTTGTTTTCTCATATCATCTCAAACCTCCTTTTAGAGGTGAGTGTGGCACATTCATATTCTTTCAAGAATTAATATGTATTCATAAATCAGATGTTGTCACATTCACATAATGAATGGACCATAATCATCTATACGTGCTTTATAAAATCTCATGTTAAATCGATTACAAATATTACTTTCATAGAGTGAAGGACTATTTTAAGAATCCTTATTATTATCATTATCACAATGATGACGATTATCATTTCTTCTATTGCCACGTTCACATCCATTGATACCTTCACAATAATAATTTTGTCTTCTTTCAGACTTATCATATATTGTTATCACATTCTCTTAAGGGAATGAGAATCGAGCAAATTCAATGGGATGAATTTTCACTTCTTGTGCTCACGATCATACATGATTTTGATCATGGCAAAGCATAGAAATTTTACCACTTCGAGTGGTTATAATTTCTTACTAACTCCATTAGAGTTATAATCAAAATGTATTTCTTTGCTTATATTTAAAATTAAATTATAGAATAAAAGAGAAAAATACGGTAAAATACATACCTTAAATTCAGAATTTAATCATGAATAAAGTTCATTAAACAACTAACAATCATTATGCTCAATCCCAAAGCTTATACTTAATTGGTTAGAGTCTCGTGCTGATAACGTGTTATGAAACAATAAAAGTATAAGAACAATATTGCAGAGAGAGAGAGAGAGAGAGAATTCTTATTGAATTTTGGGATGAATTACAATAGAATAGAACCCTCTATTTATAGGGAGATGATGACTTAGCCACCAAGTAATAAACCCTAGTATATCTCTAAATATAGACATTCGCCATAAATAGAATTTTATTTATAACACAAATAATATAGTTGTACCTCTTTGTAACAGTATTTTTTGGGGTCGTTAGGCATGAGGTATAAGAAGGTATAGTGTTGGTATAAAAATTTAATACCATCTTAATACTTTATTTGGTTAACAAACTTGGTATAAGTTATCCCGAGATTAAAATTAGTACCAGAATAACGTATACCTTGTAGAGGGCAGGGTAATTAGTGCGAGGATAACTTATACCTTCTACTTAGAAATTATGCAATTGTCAATTTTAATACAACATACCAAACAGTGGATAAAAAATTAATATCAGGATAACTAATCCTAGCATAACTAATCCCAGCATAACTTATCTCAGCATAACTTATCTCGGCATAAGTCGTATTCAAACCAAACAACCCCTTATTATTTAGCTTTCTATAACAACTTTTTACATATAACAGCAACAATCATCTTTATATCAACTAGTCTTTAAGGTGTGTGCCTTGCGCGTGTACCCCATCTCAATGAGGGAATTTTTTATATATATATATATATATATATATATATATATATATATATATATATTTAAGATTTATTACATTAAAACTGTTTAAGATTATAAATAGAAGTTTCAGCTCCAAAGTTGATAAATTTTAATTATATATATTTAGCTCAACAAAGGAAGAAATTCTGCTTCATAAAATTCATCGATTATTCCATATATTTAACTTAAACTTAGTTCCATTTTTATAATTTTATCATCTCACCTTTACAAACTATCATGCCTTCTTTTCAGTTTATACAAGAACATATAGCATTTCAAAATTTAAGAGTGAGTACCCTTGTTAATAAAAATAAATAATCAATATTCAAAATATGTGTTTGAAAAAATTATTAAGCTCCTAAAAATCTGTGTTTATAATTTACCAACTGTTTAACCAAAAAATAGAATTTTAACTAAAGCTATAATTTAGAAGTACACGGGTTACTGATAATCGCAAGAATGTATAAAAGAGAGTAATTTGGATAACAAGAATATAATCAAGAGAATCAAGTAAGCCAAAGTATATTCAGTAGTGTTTCGTGTCCTTACATTTAATTAGTCCTCTCCCTTTTATAGTTACTAGTTTAGTGTACGTGCGTTGCATGCATGTCTCGCTTAAAGTAAATATATGTGCAAGAACAATATGTTTGATTACATATGCTTCACCCCAATTAATAAGTACATAAAAATAAATAAAAACTTGAAAATATAGAATTCTCTTCTAATTCTTGACATAGATAAAATAGATACATTTATAATAAAATAAGTACATGGCAAGTTATACGTTACTACGACTGTTTTTCAAAGGGTTTAATTTCTAACTTCGCATACAAGATAAATTTTAATGAGGTAAAATTCTCATTGCAATTTCAAATAGAATGTACATAAAGAAAAAAATTCTTATTGTGTCTTGTTGCCTTTAGGATATATGTGTCGCGCGATATATATTTGTGAAAAATTCAAAGTAGTACTACTATATTAACAAATTACATTTGAGTTATAAAATAAAAGTTAAAAAAGATGTGAGTTCCTAAAAATGATGAGTAGTGATCATATTTAACTGACTCAACAAATAAAGAAACAATGACAACAGAAGTCCTCAATCATATTAGTGAATATTTTTAACTTAAGTTTTGTCCCAGCTTTATAATTTTCATCAGTATAGTTTCATAAGTTGTCGTGTTTCCTTTTTACTTTCATCAAGAATATATAAACTTTGGATGATTTAAAAGGTTTTTTCTGAAATCTTTTCGAAAATACAAACGCAGTCAGTTAGTTGACAATTTTTTTTCACAAACAAAATACAAATTATCTATTTCTTTAATAAAAAATAGTATATAGAAATTATAATTTAACCCAAGAAAAAGAAATAAATTTTGAGGATCTGGCCAAACAGGCTACATATTGGCAAGATAAGGGTGCCGAACATTATCAAGGAGATTAAAGTCTTATACTCGATTGGAAAAATCTATTATTTATATATATATATATATATATATAGAGAGAGAGAGAGAAAGAGAGAGCGCGTGCATTAAGGTGCAGATATGGACGGCATACTTTAGATTTGTAGCAATAATTACTAACATCCATATTCCAAGATTACAAATTCTTAGTGACATCTATATTCTTAGCATCTCCGAGAAATGAGGCCAATTTCATCTTTTTGTAGTTTTGAGCCGTGCACTCTATCAAATTGTACCTTATTATATCTTTACATACGATTGTTGTTTTGTAAATAGTTAAGTCTTATGATCACGCTCAACTGTGTCTATAAAAAGACTAAGCGGGCGTTGCAAATATAATCCGGGGTATTATGCCCAGATTCGAATTCCATAGGGAATTAACGTATCAATCACTATCTTTAGACCTACTAAACTCTTTAGAATCAATTTCCCAAATGTTGAGAATCACAGTTGATGGTGTCTTTAATAACTAAAACTGCAAGGAAATAAACAGCTGTAAACTAGGGGTGCTAAGGTTGTGAACAATAATGAGAAAACGCTAAGGTAATGATTTTCCCTATTGATGGATTTCTTTCTGTTTATGCTTCATACAAATTTACCAACACATCTCTATCAATCATGAATGCTCTTCTTACCGTAAATCTCTCCCGAGTAATCACAGTAATTTACTAGTTGCACTCTCCCGAGATACACTAGCTTGCTTTAATTAACACAATTCACTTTAGATTACACCCAAAGCTTCGCTATCCCTAATCTCGCCTTTAAACCCTCAATTATTGATCCCTCATATACTCTGGGAGTGGTGTTGTTCAACAATTACCTAAATATGCACTCTCTCCCGAGTTATGCACACTAAATAGGCACAGCTAATTGAGGATCCTGTCAATTAACTACAACAAACACATAGTTGAACAAATAGAGATTGAAACTAGCAATTTGTATTCACATAAACAAGAAGTTCATCTCCCAATAGGTTCCATCAAAACCTTAGACAAAGGATTTAGCTACTCATAACTATGGGTAAACAAACTAAAACAATATTCATCATAAAATTTGCAAGAAAAATCAAAGATAAAAAGAAAGATATTTTTTTGGTGATCTCTCACAATTGTTTCCTTGCCAAAAATACTCTTCAATACAATATATGCCTCTCTTGGGCGAAGTCTAGTGTTTAAAATAGGGTTTTGAGCTAAAAATCCTGTGTTTTACACTTTAGTCCCTGAAGTTTTTTGCTCCCGCCGCGGTTCTGCCAAGGTCGCGGTCAAACCGCGGCCAAACATGCTCTTTGATTCTCACTTTGCCTGCAGCCATCTTCCACCGCGGTTCTGCCGCGGTCGTGGTGGAACCGCAGCAGACCTCTTCCAGTTCTGACTTAAGTTGTTTCGCGTGGTTTACTTGACGAAATTTTACGATTGGCCTCTTTTTTCTCCATATTTGATCCCAAAAGTACTCCATAGCCTTCTCTTGTCATACTTCACCTGCAAAACATGAAAATCACTAATTGGAGCATTTTGTTATCACTTTTATCATCAAAACTCTACAAAAGGTGGTTATTTAGGGCCTAATTGTAGTTAAATTTACCTATTATCAACACCCCACACTTAAACCTTTGCTCGTCCTCGAGCAAATTAAACCACACTTCTAGGCCTAACCGTTCAATGCATTACCCAATTTTTATGCCACACCCGCTATTATGAATGAACAACCTATGCAGTGCAACAGTCACGCCTCAGATGAAGACTCTAACACCATGACACACTCATGCTCACTCTAGTTACTCTAACAGAGGTGAAAACTCACTTTTTCCTCCTGAATCACATGCCCTCACATCACAATTCTGAGAGAAGTTCCACACACATAAAATTCAAGCAACAAGGAACCAAATATAGGAAGAATTCACTCACTCTCATCAAAGAACATTCACATGCCACACAGACACACCGTAAGCTTACCCCTAGTGTAATACTCCACTAATTGAGTTGTTCAGTCAAAGATTAAGAGGTCTTTATTTGGTTGTAATGTAGGATAAGGGACGGGTAGGATATATTTGGATATAGTGACTAACCTCCCTAAGCACTTTTAATACACACTTCCTTTTATTTCAATTTCCATGTTCAGCCCAATCATTCTTCCACATTTTGGTTCATAGGTGACCCCCACTTATCTTCAGGTGCAACTGACCTTTTTTTTTTCATCTCATTTTTTTTACAAAGCCATTGCACCATTCAAGTATTTCTTTCCTGATTTCCCTTTTTTCTCTACTTCCCTACTACCTCGCACTTTGACTTTATATGTTCTTTAGTAATTCAAGTGCTTCTAGGAAGTACAGGTTCAAACAGTCAAACTATTCAAACACAGAGATACAGGTCATTATAGGGTTATCAAAGAATAGGCTTCAGGCACAAAGGGGTTAATTATGGCAATATATATACAGGTGGATTCACAATTATACAGGCTTACACAAATAAATGCCTCAATCATCTCTAAAACCAAACAACTTCTATTTCACTTTGCAAACACACAGGGCAAGTTCTAGGTATCGCATGCAAGCACAGAATGAGAGTAATAGCTCACACACACTTAGCATGTAACTCATTCCAAATCAATTTATCAACACACTCATACGGGCGTTCAAGCAAGACAAGATGTGCAATATTAAGGCATAGATTTACGAGTCTACAAACAAGCCTAGATGTCGCATCCTCAAGTTTTTTTTTGTTATTTGCAGGTGTGAACATTAAGGGTTGCATTCTAGCCTTCACCCACCTTGGTCCAAGAGAGTCCTAAGGTCTTAAAACTACAAAAGAAAAATCTACCTAACCCGGTTCAAAAAAAGCCCTTGGAAAAGAACCTTGGTCAAAAGAAAAACCAAGGGAGAAGTACTACACTACCTAAATAAAATAAAATAAAATAAAATAAAGAAACTACATGGACTACTTCCCTCAAGAGTACTGTCCAAGTGGTCCGTCCTCAGGAAGAGTCCTCTATATTTTTTTTTATATATATCCGACCTTGACCCTCAAGAGACCCGTCGACAAGTGTCCGTCGTTGGGCCAAGTCAGTTACTTTTAATGTGAGTACAGTCAA
>MU665484.1:5217-21474 GCA_026770625.1 Nicotiana glauca
TTTCCTCCATTTTTGAGCATCTTGAGAGCTTTTTGGGAGCAAATGAAGAGGGTTTCGAAGAGGATTGATTGGAGGTAAGATCTTTGAACTTAAAACTCGATTATATTGTGAAATTGGTCTATAAATTCATGGAAATTAAGCCTAAAATTGATGAACTAGGGCTTGAGTTTTTGATATTTCAAATTGGTATTTGATAAGTCATTTGAGCTCGGATTTGAGAGTTCTTGGTATGTATGGACTCGTGGAGAGAAGAGGAATCCGGTAATGTGAGTTTTGTAATTTTTCGAGAAGCGGGCCCAAGGCTCAGGTTTTGCTAGTTTCGAGATTTTTGTTATTTCTCGATTGTTTGCGATTGGGTATTGTTCCCTTATCATATTGTGATGTATTCGCTCTAATTTTGGATAGATTCGACGCGCGTGGAGGCCGATTCGAAGAGCAAAGGCGTCGCATGCTAGAGATCTCACCGGTTCGAGGTGAGTAATGCTTGTAAATGATATCCTGAGGGTTTGAAATCCCGGATCTTACATCGTAATGCTATATGGAGGCGTGACTCGCATTTTATGTCGAGTGCGGGGTCGGTTACTATTGGGGATCGTGACTTGGTCCATCCCGAGTGAGATTTATACTATATTGGTGATTGATACACATACTGTATTGATGTTGTTTGGGCTTGTTGCCATGTTTGGGGCCTTGTGCCGACTTGTGGAACCCTTCGGGGATTGGTATTACTGTTTTAGCATATTTTTGCATATCATTTGGTCTCAGTCCAAGGTTTTAAATATTGTTTTGCAAACTCAGCCATATTTGAAAGTTTTGAAAACTCAAATGATATTTCAAATGTTATTTCGAGCTGAGAACTACTGTTTTATATATGACCAAAGGGCTTATGATGTTTTTCTGGACTGATTATGCGTGGCTCGGGCTGCGCGCCGCAGCAGTGATTTGTAACAGTGGTAACAATGACACAGTATGATGTGACTTGAAACAGTGGTAACAATGGCACTGTGTGATATAAATTGGTCAGGTAACAATGACTGACCAGGACTTGATTGATGCCACGAGATGGCTTGTTATTGCGCTTGGGCTGTAGGAGCCCCTCCGGAGTCTGTACACACCCCAGTGAGCGCCGTCGACGTTAAATGATTATGGGTGGCTCGGGCTGCGTGCCGCAGTGGGTACTGGACTGTACCATGATATGCATTGCATTGCATTCATGCATTTGTCCATATATTGTTGTTTTGTGATATTTCTGGAGATATTTATCTGTGGTTCTGGTACTGCATGGTACGTTTGGTCAGGTAACAATAGCTGACCAGGATTAAGAATATTGCCCGAGGGGCGTGTTTCTGTGCATAGTGACACTGATTGCTGAAATTATTTTGCAACTGTTAAAAAGATCATTTTCAAAAGAGGTTTAAAACTGAGCCAAGATATTTCTAAAGATTTCGCGGTTTTCACTGATTTTTCTCTGTTTAAAGGATCTTCTCTGCTTCTATGCAGCATGACGATATGTTTTACGTGTTTTCTTACCGCTCAGTTGTCATTTACTTTTATTACTCACTGGGTTGGAGTACTCACTTTACTCCCTGCACCTCGCGTGCAGCTGTAGGTATTGATCACCCGGTAGCAGGATATTGGCTGATTGAAGGTATTACTATTGTAGCTGAGCAAGGTGACCGCCAGCGTTCGCGGCACCGGACATTGTCTTTAGAATTTCAGAATTTAATTTTTTATATTATTGGCCCTGTAGTTGTGTTCAGGTTTTCTTTAGATGCTCGTGACTTGTGACACCCCGGTCGGGTTATGTTGGGCTGTAAACACTGGTTATTATTATCGTAAGCTGTATTTATCTATTCATTTATGTTTAATAATTGTTAAAGAGAAGATTTGGGTTAGTTGGCTGGCGTTGTCTTCACGAGAGGCGCCATCACGACCGGGTTAGAAAATTGGGTCGTGACAGTATAGCTTTGCTGCATATTTATAACATTATTTTTATTATTTTTTATAAAATTTTGCATCTCAAGTTTTACTATCTTGTACTACTAATTGATATTTTATCTGCTTGTAGGAATAAATTGAATTGAATATGATTCAATGCGATACTAAGGAGTGAAGTTTCCCCAAATGATGTTATTGGCACGATGTTAGGGGCAGAGCACTCCGGGAGAGCACGATGTATGGGTATGGGAGCTACTCACATTCAGGAATAGCAAAGGAGGACTTAGTGATCGAGTGCTTCTTCATCTAGCTACAGTGCATCATCTGCAACATATAACCATTTGCAACAAAAGCTTATGCGTGTGGAATCCCAACTAGAAGGCACCTTAAATGCGCTGAAGGTTTACGTGATATCAAAGGAAGGTTCGGTTCCCGAAGAATTTGCGAGTCTGTTTGCTCTTCAACCACAGGTAAGGAGTATATATCTTGTATTTCTTCTATTACAACTTCTGATCAGTTCAATATATAGATTGTAATTCTATGTGATAAAAAAAAATGAAATCAACAAAAATTGTTAGCATAGTTCATTAGATCAAGCTCTTTTGTGGAAGAGATTCACTATGTCTTGCTCTCACAATGAACATACTGCTGATTCTTTAGTGTTTTTAGATGTCTCAGTTGTTGATGTTGTCTCATCCACCATTTGTTGCACATTCTCGTCATCCTTCTTCGCAACACTAACATGATCCTCAACCAATACATCAAATGATAGTGAAATAATGGTGTTCATTGATGCTATAATCTGGTTTTTAAAATTTTGAGAATTTCTATTGTTAGGTGAGTGATTTATAACTGTCCAATCCTTATGTTCTACTTGGGCAGATGCACTTTGCTATTGGTGATTCGGTTGTTCAACTACTGCTAATGTTTCTGACCCATTTGCACTCCCCAAAGCAGCAAAATCTTTATTTTCTTGACCCTCATCTTGCACAACTTTATATGTTAAATCTGTTTGTTTTTTAGCTAGAACACCCTGTGCACCAGTAGTGTTGATAGCTACATAAGTAGGTCGATTACCAGATGCACTCAATACATTAGTAACTGCCAATGTTAAACCTGCAGTTCTTGGTTGATTTTTAGCTTTTTCAAATTGGCCTAACAATAGAAATATAAGTGTGTTCCTGATCTAATTGAGAAGCATGTCCTATATCCAAAGTTCTTTATTTTTCTTTAATAAGTAGATATTTTTTGTCTTTTTGACCAGACTCATTGACCAATATCATCTAAAGTGAGTACAATATACAGTTCAGTATCATCTAATTCTAGTCAAACTTGTTGTTAATTTTGCTAAAGATGGAGGTGGTGGCAAGGAATTTCCATCTCCTTGCAGAAGCTAAGGCTTTGATTCGAAACTTTAGGATAACGGCTACATTTGATTCAATCTTGTTTTCTGATCTCGTTTGGAATTAATCTATATAACTTTCTCACCAAATATTATTTTTATTGTTTCAGCCTAATGATGCAATTCGACCCCAAAGCGAGGTCTAAATCAAGAAAAAATAGAAAACCCTAACTCTACCCATTTTCACCAATTTCAACCCTAGATTACATGATTTAAGCCTAGAAGTTAGATTAATAATGATGGAAAATGAAGAAAACAAGTTGGAATTTACTAACTCAAGTGGTCTTGATGAAAGGACGCTTCAATGGATGCCTAAGGACCTTGGAGAAGAAGAAACTCGAATGTTTTTATGATGAAAACGCGACCCTACTATTCTGAAACTTAAAATATAACTGGGCGAAATTGCCCCTCGCGTTCGCGACAGGAGGGTCGCGTTCGCAAAGGGTATCACTGGAAAGGCCATCGCGTTCGCGAGCTGAGTGGGTGCGAACGCGAAGAGTAAATCCTGGGGATTCAGAATTTATTCTATGGGAATGCGTGGGAGCTAGCGCGAACGCAGTGAAGGAATTTGTAAGGATACGCGTTCGCGAGGTGCTGTACGTGAACGTGAAGAGGAAAATTGGCAGAGCCCCATGGGTCAAATAACCCTATGCGTTCGAGATGGGGGAAACACGAACGCGATGATGGAACAACAAAAGACATCGCGAACGCGGACTAGGCGTCGCGAACACGAAGAAGAAAGTGTCTGCAACAACTGAAACCCATTTTTTGCAATTTTTTTAAGTTCAAAACCACCCCGGAACACCTCCGAAACACTCCCGAGCCCCCGGGGCTCCCAACCGAACACCCACACTGACTCAACAACATCTTATGAACTAAACCGTGCGATCAAATCGCCAACATAACGTCAAAATCAACGAATCAAGCCTCAAAATCACTAGTTTTTCGTCAAACTTCATAAACTTTCAAATTTAGAGTTTTAAGTCCGAAACACGTCAAACGGCGTTCGATTTCAACCAAACTTCATAAAAATATCTTAAAACACATATAAGACCTGTACCGAGCGCATGAACCAAAATACGGGCACGATACCAACACGTTCTAATCAATTTTCATTTCCATTTTCCTTAACAATTCCAGAAAAACAATTTCTTTTAAAAATTCATTTTTCGGGTTCGGGACCTGGGAATTCGATTCCGGGCATATCACGGGTCCGATCTGTTTACTCAAAATATTGACCAAAGTCAACTTTACTCATTTTAATACCAAATTTTAGCATTTTTCATAGAATTTCACATACAACTTTCCGGCTGATAGCCCGGACTACGCACGCAAATCGAGGCAACTAAAATGAGTTTTTCAAGGCCTCGGAAGCACGGAGAGAGAGAGAGAGAGAAAACAGGTGATAACCTTTTGGGTCGTCACAGGCTCACAATCACAATTCATTCGGCATAATCATAATCTCAATAGCAACATAAAAACGGATAATACAAGAACACATGGGCATGATTAATAAATGTCAAGTTTAATACTCTTACGCTAGTATAAATGGCATGCTACAATGTACGCTTGTGCGAGTGTACTACTGCAGCCCAAGTTAACACGTAATATCAAACACATCGAATAGCTCATCGAAACAACAAAACAAGTCATACGAGTTATATGACAAACACAAGTAAAAGCACACCATCACACAAAAATCACCAACACAATGTCTCCAAACCATCACACATCATCCCTGATATTGCCACCCTGATCTCTTCGATAGCCACCTGTATCACTCTGCCCTAATAATATCATTAGGCACAATTATCTCACCTATAGCTACCCGTATCATTTCATATAATTGTCACCCTTATCACTCCGTGCAACATCCACTCTTATCACTTTGCCCAGACAATAACACAATAGCCACCCGTATCACTCCGTACATTCAACGACTGTGAGATGCCAAATTATGCCCTATATAACAACAATAGTGAAATTCCATCCTTATAATTTGCATAACAACAAAAATGAAATTCCACTCTTATACTCCACATAACAACAATTGAACCACACAACAATTCGCACGTGCAATCATCACAACAACACAACATATCACTCGTATCATAAGTGCCCGTAGGCCACAACCTTTCCAAGGATTCAACAATATCAATATTTTCACCACAACTAGCCCACAACTCAACACAACATATATAGATTCCCAATAACAACAAATGAACGAAAAAGTAACTCATAAAGGAACAACACCTCAAAGAAAAACTTGGAGCGAAACTGGACTGCATGAATACCTTGAATGGAGTTTCTGGAGAAGGGTAGAGAGTTGCCTAGGTTGCAGATTCACAACTTGAAGTGGCCAACTATCCGGTCCAACAGTTGCCTGAGAAACACCATCTACAAATTCTGGGCTTCTATTAATCGCTTCTATAAAATTCTTGAAGTGATCCCCTTCACCTGGTTGCAGGCGGGTTAATTCCACATCAACCTGGAAATCAAGCCATGATTTGGCCATGGCCCGGCAAGCAAACTGGAACAAGATAAAATTGATTTCAATATCATGAGCAACACTACATATCAAAGAAGTGGAAGGAAAAACAAAGAGAAGAGGAAACTAAGCTCCGTACAACAAATGCAGTAAATGGTTAGAAATAAGTACATCCTTTTGTTGGTTCAATTCATTAGCTAGCAGTTATGTTACTAAATCTTGCATATTGCTACTAACTGAATGCCATAAGAGTATCAAGCACATAGAGATTTATTATCACTTTATTTATAATATATATATTCCAGCTATATCGCCACTAGTTTTGTTTCTTCAATTCAATCTAGCAGATACATCACTAAAACACTTGAAGCAAACTTGAGAAATATAATCTATAATCTACAATTCAGGAGAGTGTTAGCATATGCCTAGGTTAAAACATATAAAATGGGCCAGGTCGCAATGATGGACCAGGACCATAGTACCATACTTATACATATTTCTTAAGAAAATATGTAATTCATTTTAAAAAATCTTATGTCACATTATTACATCTTTTTTCTTTTTGATAACGTATGTGTGATTTTATATATGGCATCCAAAAGATGCAAGGTGTACAAAAGAGTCAGCTATGAATAAAAAAGGAGCTAAGCAAGAGCTAAAGAGCTGACAAAATCAAAAAACTTCATATGATAGACATTAGGAACTAAATTCTACCAACTATACAACCATAGAAGACATAGCCTTAAACTCCATAGGAGGAGTTGATATCCTGTCAAAACACATCCGATTCCTTTCTGACCAGACACACTAAAAGATGTAGGTAGGAACCATTTGCCAGATTCTCCTGATGGACTTATCAACTTTCCAAAGAGACCAAAATTCATAGGCTTCTTTGATGCTCTGTGGCATAACCCAAATGATGCCAAAAATAGCAAGGAACATGTACCAGATATCTGCAACAACTACAACTGAGCAATGAAGTAGAAGAGACACATGAAGCATTTGTTGACCGTCGGACTATCACCAGATTCTTGCACAAGTGAATAGCCCCCCAATTTTTCCAAAATGTTGAAGTAGTTTGGTAGTTCCCAATCTTGAAAATTTCTCCGGAACTGAATGTGCCAAAAATTATCTTGCGATCCTTTATGTGTTTATATTTCCTATTTGACTGTCATTTACTTGCTTAATGGGAAGAAGTGGCTATTTAAATTATAGTCGGATTTGACGTTTCAATTGCAGCCTAAATAGAACCCAATCCCAGCCCAATCTCATATTTAATAACCCATAGACCCAAGTATTTTTTCCTGGTCCTCCTCGGTCACCAGGCATCGGAGGTAACTGCCTACTCCCACGGGAGTAGACAAAACTCGAGCATCTTCCGAAATAGTAAAGATAACCAATCTCCTGGGACTGGGTCCACACACTAAGCAGATGACCTACTCCCCTACCACTCTTTTCTAAAGACTACAAAACTAAGGAAGCTTTTACTTTATAAATTTTCCTTATTTGAATGGTTTAAATTAACTGTAACTCAGTTATAGTAAATTATATAAAAATTAAAATTGTAAGTCAGTTAAAAAATACAAGACTTTTAATCAGTATATTTGATAGGTAGAAAACAGTTGGATTGGATTGCAGGACTTGCTCAAGAGTTGTCATTAGTGAAGTTATAATAGCATAAGCCATCTTTCTCTCTCTCGCAACATCTGTTTGTGTTGCAATTTCCAACAGCAAGAGCCAAGTACTTGATCAGCAAATACTAAGGAACATGTTCCCCAAACCAAGTAGTATTTTTTTTTTTGTTGGGTTTACTTCTTTAAGAAGCACGAGAGCATAATTTAAGGCTCTGTAAGTTCATGAACTCGTGCTACCCATATAAGATTGAGAGTTTATACAGGAATCTTGATTTTATTAATGATTTCTAATTTGTACCATTTGACCAAACAAAAAATTAAGATTATTAAATTATTGTCTGCTCGGCTCAACACTCGTTACTTATGACATTGTAATACGCTACACCTCAAACAACCCAACTTGAACATGTTTCAAACTTCTGACCAGTAAGTAAGTGGGAGTATAATTGTAGTAACCAAAAATCAGTCTGGGCTTAGGTCCAAAAGCAGTCAAACAAAAAACCTAGGGGCCAACAAGCACGGCATGACCATTGCCCGCCAACGTGGTATGATTCATCATCTTATTTGGCTAACGACGTCGGAGATCAAGTCAAGAATTAATTACTTTGACACATCACTGCCTCTAACAAACTCCGAGTTAATTCCACCCACATCTTAATATCCCCTTCAAGATTTCTTTTCTCTTTTAAATCTTAATGTTTCTAACATGGCGGGGCAAGGGGGGAGTGGAATAAGTATTCTGGTTTTGAATGATGATACAAGGGCCAAAAAAGAGAAAAAAAACAATCTTTCTATCTACAAATAAAGGAAAAATCTAAATCATTAAATGAAACATTGATATTTGCAAGGTGTGATAGGTTTTCCAATGACTTAGGAATACTACCAGACAAGGCATGTAAAGACAAATCCAGGAATACCAAGCTTATCAAGCTCGAAAAGAATAATGGAATTAAACCCAAAAAGGAGTTGTTTGATAGGGAAAGATACAGCATGTTCTCGAGGTCCCCTATTCTACTTAGTTTCATGCCTGAAAAGTGGTTTCCGGATAGGTTATTTACCTTATCCTTTATGTTACTAATTTCACTTATTATAGACATGTGACGACCCAAAGGGTCATCACCGGTTTTCTCTTTCATTCTGCACTTCCGAGGCCTTGAAAACCTCACTTTTAGTTACCTCGATTTGCGTGCGCAGTCCGGGCATATAGCTGGAAAGCTTATATATGAGTTCTGTGTGAAAAATGGTGAATTTTGATATTAATATGCATAATATTGACTTCGGTCAACATTTTAGTTAAACGGACCCAGACCCGTGATTTGACGGTCCCGGAGGGTCCGTAGAAAAATATGGAACTTGGGCGTATGCCCGGAATCGAATTCCGAGGTCCCAGGCCTGAGGAATGAATTTTTCTATGAAATTATTTTCTAAAAATGTTTAAGGAAAATGAAAATGAAATTTTATCAAAAAGTGATGGTATCTGGTTCGTATTTTGGTTCCGACGCCCGGCACAGGTCGTATATGTTATTTAAGCGCTATCTGTAAATTTTGGTTGAAAACGGATGTCATTTGATGTGATTCGGACTTAAAATGGGAAATTTGTGTTTTATGAAAAATTGGAAGAAATCATGTGATTTGAGACTTGATTCTATATATATGATGTTATTTTGGCGATTTGATCGCACGAGTAAGTCCGTGGGATATTTTTGAAGTTGTGTGCATATTTGGTTTGGAGCCCCGAGGGCTCGGGTGAGTTTTGGATAGGCCACGAGTTGCATTTTAGCATTTTTGGAACTGCGGGTTTGCCTGACCTGCAGGCTTCGCAAATGCGAAGACAGCCTCGCAAATACGAAGCAAGCCTTGCAAATGCGAAGCCAGCCTCGCAATTGCGAGACCCTTCCTGGGAAGCCCACTTCGCAAATGCGAAGCTATCCATCGCAAATGCGATGCCCGCCTTTAGCCCCATCCTTCGCAAATGCGAAGGTCTGTCCGTAAATGCGATCAAAGGCCGTCGCAAATGCGACATATTCTATCGCAAATGCGAACTGCGCAGAATCTCTCAGAGTTCGCAAATACAAAACTCGACCTCGCATTTTCCAAACCTACTGGGTTCGCAATTGCAAACCCGAGTTCGCGTTTCCCACATCTGCAACCTGCATTTTTCATACTTAGACGATTTTAAGTCCCATTTTTCATATTTCTCAAACCCAAACACCCATTGGCGATTTTTCAAGAACTCTTCCTTCTCCAATTCAATTGTAAGTTGATTTTCACTTAATTTCTTCAATCGTTATCATCATTAAACATGTTTTCATCTTAAAATCATAGATTTCCATGGTTGAAAATGGGGATTTTGGGTAGAACCTAGGTTTTCTTAAAATTAGGGATTTGGACTTCAATTTGAGGTCCGATTTCAAAATAACACATAGATATGAACTCGTGAGGGAATGGGTAACCGGGTTTTGGTTCGAACCTCGGGTTTTGACCACGTGGGCCCGGGGCATTTTGGGAAATATAGAGTAAAACTTTGGGAAATTCATTTTCATGCATTCAAATTGATTCAATTAGCATTTGTTGATATATTCAAGTAATTTGTGACTAGATTCGACCGGTTTTGTGGTGAATTCGAAGGGTAAAGCTATACTAGAGGCTTGCGTGGATTTTTGGAGCATTTGAGGTAAGTGTAGATCTAACTTTGGCTTGAGGGAATAGGATTAGAGTGTTATTAATTGCTAATTGCTAAATGATCGAGTACGGTGTATAGGCATGGTGACGAGTATCTATACACCGGTGTCAAGCATGACCGTGAGTCCTGAATTGCTAAATTATCGAATTCTTAATTGTTGTTTATGAGGACTTGGTTGGAAATCTTTAAACACTGAGCCGGTAATTGTTGCGACTGAGCATCGATTTAAATATGTTAAGTAGAAATTGAATAAGTTTGGTTATAGCTGGATTAATCCCTTGCCGGGATGATTTGAGTATATTGATTATTCTCCCTTGCCGGGATTTAGCCGTTAATTGTGTAATTCCCTTGCCGGGACATTTTTTATTATTTATTTATCCCCTCGCCCCGTTTGGTTGTGATTGTTGTTTGGGTGAGGAAGAGTGATAATGCACGAAGGGTCATTATGTGCCATGTTTTGATTATATTTGCATGAAGGTTCATTCTGTGCCATGTTTGATTATATTTGCACGAAGGGTCATTCCCCATAGCATGCTTCCCTCCCTTTTTAACTTTTTAATTTCGGTATTCTTTCCTTTTATTGCATATATATATATATTGAACTGCATAGGTTGATTTGGTAGTCCTGTCTAGCGTCTTCACTACTTCACCGAGGTTAGGCCAGGCACTTACCAGCACATTGGGTCGGTTGTGCTGATGCTACACTCTGTGCATCCTTTTGCACAGATCCAGGAGCAGCTTTTGGACCACAGCAGTAGGATTTTTGGCTTGGAGCTGACTTCAGTCCAGGGACTTACGAGGTAGCCTAGCTGGCGTTCGTGGGCCGGAGTCCCTTTCTATATGTTCAGTTTGTTTTCATTGTACCGAGACAGACATTTATGTATTTCTATTCAGGCTTGTTTGTAGCATTCTTTAGTAGTTCGTGAGATAGCAACACCAATCTTGGGTAGGGAAATATTAAACTTCCGCATTTTGGGTTTCCAGTTATCGATATTTTTAAGACTTCCGCTTTTATTTAAATGACTCGTCATATTTATATTGTTAATGTTGAGGTGAAATTAGGGAATGTTTAAAATATATGGCTTGCCTAGCTCCGACAGTAGGCGCCATCACGACTCCCGATGGTGGGATATTCGGGTCGTGACAAGTTGATATCAGAGCTCTAGGTTACATAGGTCTCGCTACTCACGGACAAACTTGGTAGAGTATGAGGGATCGGTACGGAGACGTCTGTANAGTGGCCAATGCGGCCATCATAGTTGAGATGGCCCTTGCACGGGGAGGTGGTCATGTGTCGGATAAGAGGCCTCGTCATTCTAGTAGGTTCAGTGGTACCTCGTCTGGAGGTAGGGATTCTTATGGTAGAGGCCATTCACCGAGACCCTTTCAGTCAGCACTCCAGGTTTCTCATGGTACTCCAGGCGGTGGTGGTTGATATTCTAAATGTCAATGCCACACAAGAGGGGGGTGATTTGTGTGGTACTCAATTTTTTGCTTAAACTACTTCTGGAAGGACCTGGTTCTTCTAGGTGTACTTTCTACTACTGATTGCGGAATTAATGTACATAAAATAAAGAACACAGATATTTTTACATGGAAAATACCTGGCTCAAAAGGTGAAAAAACTACGACCTACTACTCAGTAGGATTTTCCCAAACTTCCACTAAAATCACTGAGCCAAAACTGCATTTACAAAACTCTTTGTAAACCTAAGGATTAACTCTAATCTCGCTGTNAAATCTGCCCGTTTTTGTGTGCCTGAGGGATGTATAGCTGGATGGACCTGGTTCATCATGAGTTCCTTTATCAGTCTTCAAAACTAACCTTTACTTGGGCCAACAAATTCCCCCTTTTTGATGATGACAAACTCCATGCTTTTCATAAGCTTAGCCCTGTTTCAACTCAGCTCAACATCAAAACAATGTTAGAAACATTTTTTCTTTTTATCACTTATCATCAAGAACCAGGTACATTAGGTTATAAACATCACTGTTCAAAGTGTAAACATCACTTGTTTAAAGAAAAACCTTTTTCCCCCTTTTGGCATCATCGAAACGTTGCATAAAATGTGTGAGATAACCAGATTTTAAAGCTTACTCATGGCCACTGGGGCTAATTCAAATGCAAACATGGATTAATCATCATAGATCAAACTAAGAATTTCAAACATGAAAGAAAATAAACAAACAGTTAGAGCAAAAATAGTGAACTTCATTGATGATTGATAAGATTCTACCACAAAACATAAGAAGAAATAAAAATACTGAAAACATGAGCAAAAGAAACAAAACGTCCCATACTGGGTCACTGGTTGATCTACACTAGGCTAGAATTTAAGGCTTGGAAGAGGTAGGGGCTAGGTTATTTGCTTGGAGAAGTTTCAGCATGTCTTGAAGAATTCCATCATTCTTCTCCTTTTCCCTTGCAAGTTCAGTTCTGAGAAACATCTCTCTCAGATTCTACCTCAACCAATCGTGTCTTTAGCCTTGGTATCTCAATATCCTTTGCCTTACTCTCCTGTACCAAGACTATGACTTTGCTATTGATAGGTGTCCTTTTAGATGAACCAAGTTCATAAAAAATTACATTGACTTCATAATCGCAAGCAAGCAGAGTATTATTCCCACTTCTTCATAGGTACCTTGAAATGTGTAAGCACAGTTGTGAGAATGAAACCATAGGGAATGGCATGAGTTTTGGTGCCATTGATAACTCTATCAGTAGGTCCGCGAGGGTTTCCTATTTAGATGGAACAGGTTCATCTATATTTTTTCAAGTTGAACCAACCCCTTGGCAGCTTCGCTAGACCCACTTCCCCCTGTTTTGCTCACACTCTCTTCTATTTCAGTAAATTCCTCTCCCCAAACAACCATTGCACCAGTTTTTATTATACCAACAGGGGTGGGTGAAGAATCAACCACTCTTGTACCATTTCCCCTCATAGTACTCCTAGCAACCTTGCTCTCTTTTCTTCTCTTTTGTTTTTTTTTCATTTTTACCACCAACTTCTCCAGATTATGTAGTCTCAACACCTGCTATACATCCTACAAATCTATTCTCCAAATTTACAGCAACTTTAGAAACTATTTAGGGAGAAACTTTAGAGTCAGAAGATACCTTTTCAGTTTCGGAAGACCTACTTTCTTCCCTCTTAGTAGCAGACTTAAATGAATCTTAGGATTCTTCTTCCCTACCCGCTTTCAATTGCTTGTTTATTTTCTTGATTTGCTATCCTTCAGCGACAATCTTATGAGCCATCATCTTTACTCCACTTTTCTTAGTGATTGCTATTGTAGAAGGTGTGGAAGTGGTTTCCTATGGTGGTGATGAAGGATTTTCAGAAGTGTTCCACATATCTAGGTTAGGGTATGGAAGAGAAGAGAATTATATTGTGTTTGGAAGATGAAAGAAAAATGAGAGTTTTTGACGTCTTGAGAGAGATGAGGTAGGGAATACACTAAAGTTGATCAATATACAGGGAATAATTGAAGGGGTAACTACAGCTTTTCAGACTCTTAGAAGTATAATCAAACTAAAATTCAGTTTTGAAGAGACGTTGGAGTGTATCCCTAGAATCTAGATACATCCATTTGGTTGGGACTCTTTTGAATGGGACTGGTTCACTTGTAACGGATAAGTCTAAAAGGAGTTTGGTATTTGGTAGGTCTCTCTGCTCATGATCAAAATATAGTTATTTCAAATTATGCAGAGTGTAGAAAACATACCGTGTTACCTTGATGAACCAGGTTCTTCACTGATAATTCTCTTGTGTGAGTCTAAATTTGCCAAAATAGAGAAAATATCATTAGAGATTAATGAGTCATTTTAACACATGGCACAAGAGTATACTATGGAAAGTATGAGACTGAGCAAGATTTAATCTAATTATACACAATTTACAGACTTTCTAACCAATTTGTTTCATTTTTTTTTTCCGTTTAACCTTGAACTTGTCCTTTTAGGTGATCTTAATCATCCCTAATTCCAACCTGTTCCTCTCAAAGTGATCTCTATTTAAGGCTTTTGTGAAGGTGTCAGCAATTTGCTTGTTAGTAGCACAAACTCCACAGTGATCAAGCTTCTCTCATAGTTGTCCCTCAAAAATGGTGCCTAAAATCTATGTGCTTAGTTCTATTATGAAAAACTGGTTTCTTTGTCATAATAATAGCACTAGTGTTATCACAAAAAAATAGGGATGCAACCACATCAATTCCAAAGTTCAATAATTGTTGTTTGATCAACAACAATTGAGCACACCATGAAGCAGCAGCAACATACTCAGCTTCATCAGTAGACAAGGCCATTGAATTTTTCCTTTTTGGTAGCTCATGACACAAGACATGAACCGAGGAAGTGTGCCATACCTGAGTTGCTCTTCCTATAAACTAGGAAACCTGAAATCGAGCACAAAGACCTATACTGCACACAATGTCAGGTTAGCTAGTAGTGAGATATAAAAAAGAACCAATCATTCCCCTATACAATTTCTAATCAAAAGATGAACCAGGTTCATCTATATCCAATTTCATGGATGTTGCAATATGAGTGTCAATTTCTTCAGATTTTTTTTCCTAGTTTTGTTAATAAGGAATAGGTTCATAGACAGGTTCCCTCGAGGTTTGAGGATCAGTTCCTCTCTGGTCACTTCCCCCTGTCATGTTGCCCTGGCTAGAAGAACCTGTTCCATCACATGTTCCTTCTTCTATTGCAGCTTCAGTCTGGGCTGCGGTTTGATTTAAATAGCTTACCAGCCCAATTGCTTCATCCTATGTTCCTGTTTCTCAGAAAGAGTGTTAGTTACATCAAAAATCTCATGTACACTTTCTTCTACACACATAGTTCTTTTGTTATAGATCTTATAAGCTTTACTATGTGAAGAATATCCTAAGAATACTCCCTCATCACTTCTTGGATCATACTTACCGAGGGAGTTTTTGCCATTATTTTGCACAAAGCACTTGCATAGAAATGCCCTAAGATGGGATATATTTAGCTTTTTCCCTTTAAGTGACTCATAGGGAATCTTCTTAACAAGAGGTCTAGTCATGCAACTATTTATGATGTAGCATGCAAAAATTCAGCAAACTTAGAATTTTCAAATTCAGTTGCATGATATACCTAATTGATGCAAATTGATTACCTAGTTGTTTATGAGTTTTTCTAACAAAAGAAGTAAACATGTCAAATGCTTCATCTTTAGATGTTAAAAATAATGTCCATGTAAACCTAGAGTAATCATCAACAAGTACTATCACATGTCTTTTACCACCTCTACTTAATATTCTCATTGGACCATAGAGATCCATATGGACCAGTTCCATCGTTCTGGTGGTACTTACTACTTTCTTGCATTTAAAAGAGGATCTTACTTGCTTCCCCCTTGCACAAGCCTCACAAACTTTGTCTTCCTTGAACTTGATGTTAGGAAGCCCTATCACCAGGTCCTTGGAGACTAATTTGTTGAGTTGATTTAGACTTGGATGTCCAAATCTCTTGTGCCAAGGGAGGGGATCATTGTCCAACATACTTCAGCAAGTGAGTTCATTTTCTGAAAGTGTGGACAAATCTACAATGCATGTATTTTTTACTCTTTTTCCCTGCAAAACAATCTTTCAGTGGTAAGATTAATCACAAAATATTTGGTAGTGGTGAATGCTACCAAGTTACCTTTATCACATAATTGTGATACACTGATTAGACTGTACTTTTAGGCCATCTATCAAGTAGACATTCTCAATAGATTGAGAATCAGCCTTACCTACCTTTCCGACCCCAATGGTCTCACCTTTCTTCCCATTTCCAAAGGAGACATTACCTCCTTGGAGGTCCTCAAGTGAAAGGAACTGGTTCTTGCTTCCTGTCATATACTTTGAGAAGCCATTATCCATGTACCATATTTGGCTGCTCCCCTTCACTTGGACCCGCGAAAGGAAATCAGGGGTTAGTCTTAGGAACCCAAACTAGTTTGGGTCCCTTTCTATAGGCAAAAGGGTGAATCAGATTCTTTTTAGCCCAACTTGCCAGCCTATTTTTCCGTTGAACAAATTCTTTATTCTTTTTACTAGCCTTTTCTTTTGCAATACATTCAGATTTATAGTGACCAGTTTTACC